>KZ068418.1:79535-101215 GCA_002091845.1 Anopheles cracens | reverse complement strand
CCGCTACCATGCAATTCACGTTCACCGTGCAGAGTTGAATTATTCAAATAGTTTTGCATTGCAGTTTAAGGGTGGGCATGTATGTGAGAGCAATTTACTCCTTAAACACTTTCGCCTCAGCCGAGCGGGTACGGGCCAGCTTCCGATTATGAATATGAAATTCAATTTTAAAGGCAACGGCCAGCCTCTGTCAGTGCTGATTTTTCGTTGCCATGGTTTTACGACACGCTCGTTTGCAGTAGGCCTTGACGGGGTGCTTATTTTCCTAACCGACTGGCCTCATTCGAGTCGTGTTAAAAATGGTTGTTGCTAGTACATTTTATAAACAAACCGGTCCGTGTGGCGATGGTAAACGTGGAACATTTTACACTTTCCAAACCCATTCCGAACACACAAGCCCGTCGTACATGGCACCATATGGCCGACGTAGGTTTTCACGCCCATCCGGTAGAAAAAAAACACACACACAAATGAAATATACTTTCCGTTACTAATAATCTTTCCAGCACTATTTCATGACAACCTGCTGTCCGAACGGGCCCCGTCTAGTTCGAGCGGCAAGCGAAACTTTTTTGCAAAGCTCTACCGCGAGCATAACAAAAAGCGGCAATGGTTTCGAATTTCACAGTTGGTTGTTCTTCTGAAACGAAGCAACATATTTGTTGCGCAAAACGTAATTTAAAATATTTCAAACACACACACATGCAGAATATTTATTAGTTCTACAAAAAAAATCCAGCAAACCACCAGGCGTCTCCATTAATTTCCTGTGAAAAGGATTAGAAGTGGTAATGGAATGAAATATGGAAAATTTGAATGAACTATGTTAATTGTCATTACCTTTACAGACTCATTTAAATATCATGCAAGTGTAAACATTGAAGCTGTCCTCCCAATAAAATAGATAAAATCATAATATCAATCACAATATCTATTTTTCTCTGTTCTTTAGCAACTTCTGTATATCTAGCAATATTCTTCAAACGTTCGTGACAGATAAACTAATTGTTTTATTACATGTCTAGCACAAACAAGAACAAACTGTCGCCTCTGCGTTTTGCAAAAGAAGTTTTTGTAATAGCATCAACTCAAACATCTGATATCCGTTAGACCTCCCTTATCACAAGAAATAAAAAAATCTAGCGGTTAAGCATACATGTCCTTGTCCTTATAGACCAGTGGAGAACATGATGAAGGAAAGTAAAAAAAGTAGAAAAATGAGTCTTAGTGAAAGTTTCTACGTATAATTTATTCATATTTGCTTCAAATCATTTGAAAACAGTTTGAAAAAATCGTTTGAAAACATAAGTAAGTCTTCTGGAAAGTTGTGTTCGAGCTTAGCGTAAAGTGCATCGCAGCAAGCGTGGCGAGATGAGTTGCTTTGTTTTCCTTTCAATTCGCCATTTTCCTTTGCTGCGTTGACAGCGAATGAGGAACAAGAATGAAGCCTCTCAACTCAATCTATCCAGCGAATTCGTTTGATAAAACGTTGAACGTTTGAACGTGCAAATGCTTGTTACTAAAGGATGAACAATGAATTCTCAGAAATTACGCTGAAATCGAAACACTTTAGTACAAAAATCTGTGGTTTTATGACAAATAAGCAATGGATTAATTCTGATCCTGACTGATCGCTGAAACGGTATAAAAGGGTTAAAAAATCGTCGAAAAAATATGATAAGATATTAATATAGCTTATAGCTTATTAGTATAAATTCATACACAATTATTAATCAGGAAGAACAACTAGTTTTCACAACAAGTGGTCATACAGTTATGTATGTTACATGGAGCAATTTTGTCCATGTCCAAAGTCATAGAAAGCCGCATTCTTTTATTTACTACATTTTAGTAGAACATCGTTTTTACCTGTCTCTTTAAAGTGTAATAGTAAGCCGGACGTGATCGTATAGTTATGTTACGGACTGTATTATCCGGTTCACAATTCATCCGGAAAAAAGTTATAGAGGAGGGAGAGGCCTGCACGGCTTTCATTAAGTACAACGAATTCAGTGAACAGATAAAAGAATATCTGTCTTTCGTTTGTATTTACGGCCAAATCCTGCACACAATATTAACCACAAGTCTTATGATTATATTACATTGCACAGGAACTAAACAATATACATTGACACATCTTTAAACGAAGTGTCGAATCTACCGCAATACAATTTACTAATACTCTCACCACAGACACCTTCTGTTGTCTGTATCATTTCCAACAGACTAATCCACACCAATCCAGACAGGGAGAACTGAAACCGAGACGTATAACGTTCCGCTAGCGAATGTCATGTTTGCTCGAACTTTCATCAGGCCTCACGAAATCACTTCATGATGATAGGAACCAGGATAAACGCATCTTCACGGCCGAGAAAAGGTTCCGCATCAGCCGTCTTTGTTTTTGCTGCTGCTGCTGCTAGTGCTGCGTTTGCTTCTTGCAGCTTGCAGCTATCAGCAGCCCTCAGCTATTATGAAATTACTGCAGCGCATCCACGAGACGCTACGAGGAGCATCAATGAGCGCTAAAAGGGTATTAAACGAGATTTGCATTTTGTCAAATAAAGCTTGTTTGTAAATTGTTTTTGAAACTAGTTTGAAAGCATTTACCATGCCAATCTATCCTAAGCCACCTGGAGGTTCGTGATGGTAAGGAAATCGGATGCAAGCTGGTTGGTTGGACTTTGGTTCTTTTTTCTGCCTTGATCAAGTTTCGTCGTTCGCACGAGTCACGTTTGGCAAACTTTAAAAGTAGACGTTCGCATAAATTGCAGTAACCCTCATAAGCACTGGACTATGTTATTAGGTTGCTAATCTCCTTCATAAAGAGATGTTATTTCTTAAATTTCTATATTTCCGACATTGATGTTCATAATTTTAGGAATCCTTATTGGCACTGATAGAAGAAAAAGATACTGCAGGGTGCGCCGAATATATTTTTCTAAATGCTTTAAAATGAAAACTACAAGAGATATTTCCATTTTTTATTTGAAAGCTCAATCCTTCCGCTTAAGTTAGGAAATAAATTTCAGTCATAGTCATGCCACGGCTAGCCATGCAGTATCCAACACGATCGTTCCAATATTTGATTACATTTTGAACTGTGTGTACATTTTGAAGCTCTATCTCGGCTATGGTATCGCGAATGTTGAGATTCTTTATTCCTAAAAAGAGCATTAAACAATTCGTAATGCATTAGATAAATCGGTTTAAAATATGCATTCATGATTCAAGGTCGTTTAAAAGTGTCAGTATTTTAAATCGAATTTTAAAAAGATTATTTGTATCGAAAAAAATGTTCGTAAGTGAGCGTATAGTTATGTTAAAGGGAGCGATTTTGATGGTAGTGAAAAAAATAGTTATAGTGTGAGTAAAAATGTGAAAAAAACATCAACAGCTGTATATTGCTATTATCTACAACTTATTAAAACATCCCACTTGTTTGATTTTCATTTGGCTTTATCCTCATTTCGGTCCCGTTTACGATCCTCCTCCCATCCTTCTTCCTGATCGTTTAACTCCTTGGTGTGTCCTACGATACTTTAGTTTAGGTTAAGATAGTCTTAAGTTCGCAAAAGTGTTAAACCTTAATGGCAGACATTGTGTTGTAATAAATTGAAATTGAAAACGGGTCATGAAGCAGGCCGTTTTTTACGTTAATGGTGCTAAAAATATTATACATCATTGAATATATCATGAAACAATGGAATCTTTCATAATACCATATTATTTTTTAAACATTTCTCTTTGTTTCTCGACGCTAGTTTCTTCCCTAGCATCCGATCACATCGGATATTCGCGTTTTCGTAAAATATTCATTTAATTGCATCAAAAGTAAGAATATAAGTAAATCATTGCTATCTTTGCAAAACACACGGTATAAAATATGTTCTATTGCATTTGACCGTAATATTTGGGTGTTTTGATTACCCTGCAAAAAAAAACTAGTACACTTAATGCCTTATGTTAAAAGACCAAATTTTCTCTTTAGATCACTGAGAAAAGTGTTTAAAGTCTCTGTACCTATTTACTTTTTATAATGTTATCAAAGAGCACATAACTTAAATACATACCTGATACTACGTTCATAAAGTACTCTATGAGATCACCATTACATACAACATGAACCAACCCTTAAAAGGATCCACAATTAATAATGATAAAAGTCATTGGCCGTTAGCAAACCGCACACACAAAAACAAACCTGCAAGCTTCAAAAGGAAGCCCAAATTCCAGCGACAAAACCACGCGATCAAACACACTGTCTTTGTTTTCGTTCGCCCGGCGCAAAGAAGCATTGATTGATTGTGGGATATTGTTTGTTCTATGTTTACGCTACGCTGCCATGTGCACTGGTCGGTTGTGGCGCGGCATTGTGCCGTGTCCATCACCGTGTCCGCTGCTGCCGTGGCCGCTGCCGGCATCATGTACGGTTTCGCGCAGTACCACATCGCCAGATACCGGCCCCAAATAGCGCGACTGGCGGATGCAATAGCCATTTGCCATTATTTCGAGACGCGCAGCACCAAAAATGTCAAATCCTGTTTCGCGCGCCATCCATTTTCAAGCGCGCCGAGTTCGCCAAATGGTAAAGCCCGTATGCCTTCGGTCGTACACGTTCCGGCGTTCTGTTGTTCTGGGACGCATCGGCAGTGCACAAAGGCCCCCTCGTGGAACGTGAAGCGCGGTGAACAATCGATTCGCTATTGAGTTCCGTGCGAATGATCAGGAAAAACAACAAAAGCCACCGAGCTCGGCTATAAATAACAAATTCATTAAGAGATAAAGTACATTAATTTGTATTCTACTCGTAAGTTCTGCCCCTAGTTATGGTCGCTTACTGAGCGTGTTGATAAAACGATAGCACTTTAGATGTTGCTGCTCACGATAGTGAAGGTAAATAAATTAACTACATCGTTTGCACCACTATCGGAAACAAACCAGACTTTTTGCGTTTAAAGCAAAGCGTGTGAAAATTGATTGAATTGTAAAATGCCTTCAAAATGCCAAACGTTCCCGGAACATTCCTTTGTTTTCCCATGCATCATGCTTCACACAGCACTGCATAGAAACAATTTGTCAACAATTATTACACCCATAACATAAACCCAGTTTGCCCCAAACACAAGCACCCGAAGAAGAAATCCCAATAACGATTACCGAATTCAACCAGGGATATCAAGAAGGTGTTTTGAAAACCTGTGCGCTCCTAGGTGAAATCATATCACGTTTCCCGTATCTCTTACTCGGCTTCCCTGCCCGATGGAAATTTGTTACATTCTGCAACTCTCTATACATGTGCACCGAAACAGGCCACTCGTTTCTGCTCCATTCTCAAGGATGTTTATCCGGAACCTTTTTCCGGTTCCGTTTCGTTTAACACCGATGCACGCCCCCGAAGTGCAGATCACGGATGTCCCAACCGCAACGTAGCAGCGTCTCGTAAACTCAATTGACTCATTGCCGGTCGTAACTGAGCCGTAGGTGGTCGTAGTCTGAGACATGCTAAAGCCGTGCTCAACCTTGCGACCTGTGCCAATTTGAAACACGAACGCTCTTGACCAAAACCCCAACGCTCCCGAAGCGTCCGAAATGGTCAGCGCAAGGAACGGCAAAGGCAAAGTATCAAAACGTGAGATTCTTTACGTTTTTTATTATAAAGAAACCTAGTGAGTTGATAGGATTATAGCGAGCAAATGAACTTTGGAAAGCAGGTGCCACTTGGTTCGGCACCTACGACAGTCCTCTATGGAAATCTGGCTCTTTTCAATCATCTCTGGGCTATGCATTTAAATTCGTTGAACGAACGTTGAATGATCAATAATCGAATCTCGGTTAAAGTTGCAACATGAAAGCTTAGTTTGCTTCTTCTCAAGGGATGTTTGCACATTATAAACATAAAAAACTATTATAATACAAACTATACAAAAATTACTAAACTACTATATAAACTATACATACATTATTTAAACAATCAAACAAAAAATTAATTGAAAAATGTTTGTAACACATACATTCACACTATAAAGAGGCGACCCGGTGGTGTAGTTTTGGTGGCTTCGGTCTTCGCACGGCAGGACCGATACGATAGTGTTTGATAATTTTTTATACTCCAGAATTTAAAAAAAATTGTTGCAACACTATTTCTCATTATAAGACTTTTTAAAAATCCAGTTATTGTGATTTGACGGAAATAACGTATGCATTAACAAAGCGACTTTTTTCAAACGGATAGTAAAAATAAACAGTCAAAGATACTTTATCAAACCAAATTGCATTTGTTTCTATATTATGTTTGTTATTGTACAAAAATATGTCTACTCCGTTCCGGGCCACCTGGCGGCACTTGGCCGGGACTTTGGCCATATGTGTCGAAAAAAAAAATGTTGGTATTATCTTCAGTTCCTAGGTCGCCATTTTCATCAATTCATCCCTGGTTTTGGCCACGAAATTATTTGAATATATTCTCCTCATCAAATGTGTCCAAAAAATCTCGATCGGATAGAGCTGGGGCACGTTAGGAGGGTTAGCATGCGTGAGCGCCACCGGTATGCCCAACTGCTCCATTTCTTGCAGCGCTTGCTTCGAGGAGTGGGCAGAACTAGACGTGACCAAAACACCAATCGTGATATTTTTTATAAAGTAATTAACTTCTGGGAGGCACTCCGTACTATAAATCACTCCGGTCAATGCCAGCCACGATGAAAAGAAGAGGAGCGTGACATCTCCTTGTCGTTGATTTTGAGTCGCAGGAACACCTTCCTCGGGAACTTATTATGGCCAGTACCAGGTTTCCTTTCAATATATTTTACCTCCTCCAGAAGTGCCTGAATCTTGTAAAAATTGCACAATAGAATCCGGCCAATACAAAGTGTGTCACAATGGCACGAATTTTGTTAGGCTCGGATTGAGCAGGCGGTTCGAACAAATCATAGAATGGAGTTCCTTCACTGTTTTGACCATAGCTAATGTAAATGAAGTGATAGAGGCGCCAAATTTTGGCAGTATGTTGTCAACAAGTAAACATTGACCACTGCATGAATGACCGACCACTGGGTGGCAGGGCAATCTCATGAAAAATCGAAGCATTTTGTCGATTTTTTTTAATGCATACGTTATAGTTATGAAAAAAAAACTTTATTTCAGAGATAAATAAAAAATATTTTACAATTTTTTGCCTTGATTCCACTGTATTTTGAGCGGATTTGCTTAAAGTGTCTGCTCCGCCTTGCTTCGATGTTTCAGCCTGTTTAGCCAACTTATTCACAGTTTAGAAATCATTTGGGACTGGACTCACAACCTGTTGAATCTCGTTAAAATAAACTGAACTGCTTTGCCATTTATTTTTAACGGTAATATCACAGATATTTGGAATCTGTTTGTGAATCACAACCACAACTGCGAGAAAACTAACCGCTCGAAGCGAAATCAAAACCCTTTAATACTGACCAGCCTGTTTTACCCAATGCAGAGGAAGAAATGTTATATTTGCGCTTTTCTGTACCTATACTTGCTCGGAACGTAAACGAAAGCAATGGAACCTGACCGTGCAAAAGGCCGGTGCACAACTAGCAAACTAACGATGATTCGAATATTCTATCGCTCCAGGAACGCCATCACGGCCCGAATGCCGTAGCCTGTGTGCTAGTTTGCAGTTTTCAAGTAGTGTAATAGAAATAATTCATCCATGCCTTTATCTTAACGGTCTTCCGTCTGCTCAGCCTTCGCTGAGTCGCTCTTCACACAGTCGTTACTTTTATTCCTTCTCGAGAGCACACGGTCGAACACGGTGCGATGCTTTGATGGGTGCTTGCACTACCGGCATTCTTGAAGGCAGCTGGCAGTAGCAGCATAAAGATTAAGATGCAAGCTTGGTCGGATTTTTATGCCAAATTAAGCGTGCTTTTATATACAAACCATACACTGCCAAGCGATCGCTAAATAAAATATGATATGCATGGCTACTCAATTAGGTGAACACAAGCTGGATCATGAAGAGTTGGAACATATGATATTTATAAAAATAATAATGGTAGCATATTTTACAACTGCAACTTAAAATTCCAACGTTAGTTGTTTTTAAAATATGGAAGATTTGTAAAACATCAAAGAATGATAAAAATAGATAATAACGATAATTGAACCAGAGATCCACACCCAAAGAAACTCACGGAACACTCAATGGTTATTAAAAAGATTAAGAAAAACATCGTAACAATATGCATAAGCATCGGAAGCCTCTGGGCATATGAAAATGCAAAAGCACTGGTGGCCCCTTCCGGCAGAGCATCGCAGCATTGTGTAACACTAGTTTCGATCCAAATCTACACGAGAAGGAAAACTTTGGTCATTCACTTTTTATCCGGTTTACCTCCTACGCTTTGCTCAAAAAATGCGTTTTGGTTTGGTGCAGTTTTGCATTTCGGAAAGTTTCATTCTCCCTGGCAAATAAAAACGCACCAAAGCTCGTCCACGTAGTGCGCGCTGATACACAGCGATGGCTTTCCTCTTGCAATTCCACATAATCTTGTTTCAGTGCTAATCTCAATTCATTCTTCAAAGTTGGTCTACGTTTTTTGCTCGACCACGGGCGCTGCTGCGAATGTAGCACAACAAATGGAAGAATGTGTTTTACTCGTTCCGTATGCGGCCGGCATAGTTTCTGCAAATTATACCATTCGTTGCCACGTTGCTCACTACTGCATCTTCTGCAATATACAGCTTGCAAAGAACAAAAGGTTTCGCTTTTTTTTTGTTATTCATTCGATCTCCATTTTTTTGTTAATCAACATCTTTTTGTGAAAGCGATATACAGATAGCCACAGTGAAGCACCAACCGGAAACGGAAAAGTTTAATTGAACGCTTATCAATGCTTTGTGCAAAAGTGCATAAACTGTACGATTTTTTTTTTCATTTTTTGCGAATCAAATCTTCAAACTGTATTTACAAAAGCTGTCGGAAACAATAACTGTAAACTTTGTTCATTGCAGGCGTGCTCAACAGTGTAATGTAGTCGCTCCCAAAATACTTTTACAAATAAATGTTAGAATGCTCAGACCTGCCACAGAGGCTTGTTAAGATTAGAGAAGATAATGAAAAGAAACGGTTTGTTTGATTTTTTTTTATTACAGCCTGGCCTTATTAACCCCTTTCGAGGATGAGGAAAAGAAACGGCCTTTTTTATATTTTGTTCGACCATTACCATTTTAACGCTAGTGGTAATGCATCGAGGGAACACAATAAACACTTATGTTGAACCATCTGCTGGCGGACACTATTTTATCATTCAATAAAATAACAATAACACTAGCTACATATTAATTATTTTTCATATCTAATTCTGTAATAACTTACCTGTTGCTGTTATCTAACAATCTTTTGTCCGGGTCGTTCTGGCGCGTGGCTAAACGTCATCTATCCATTTCAGTCGAGTGAACCACCTCTATTCTGTCCATTTCTTTTAAAAAAAAACTCCGAGAAGTCTGGCGCCTTTCTTTTGGTCATCCCACAGGAACCTGGCCAGTCTGAAGCGTTGCACAATAGTGAGGAACTGAATTGATGCTAGATTTTAAATTCAACGAAATTGACGTTATTTGAAATGTCGTTTCAATTACAATTAATTAGTATTTGATGGCTGGCGGGAAGATTACATAATTTACATTGGATTACATTTTCCTACGAATCTTTTCAATCATTACATTGCATTGCAATGCAGCATTCGAGCCAACAGCATCAACAAATGATCAACATCCAAAGTGAGTTAGAATCTGTTTACAATTTGTAACATATACACGAGCGGACGTAAACAAGAAAATAGTCATCTTTCCTATTATCCTTTAATAAATTGTTATGAGCTTAGGCGAATCTATATACACGAGCGGACGTAAACAAGAAAATAGTCATCTTTCCTATTATCCTTTAATAAATTGTTATGAGCTTAGGCGAATCTACAATACGTCCCAATCCAGTTCATGCAAGTTGCCCGGCCCGCTGAAGCTATGCCGTTCGTGACCTGCTGTCGGAGTGAATGGATGAGCGAATGTGATCAGTAAATAGACTAGACTAGGCTAGCCTAGAACTAGGTAGAGGCGGTGGGTAGGCCCTCTGGCGATGGGTTAAATATAAATAAGAGCACTCGTCAAAGAAATACAACAGCCCGAATACACAGTCTCACGGAACGAACCTTATCAAACAACGCTGGAGCTATGTAGAAAATTCTTAGCACAATAATACGTAGTTTTCAAGGATTTTCAATTGTTTTTCTTGACAGAGCCTGAAGAGGAAAAGGGAAGAAGTAGGGTCACAAACGGATTATAAAACTAGAATAGTTAGCGCACAACTGTTGATTTCATCCCAATCGGTAAAAAAAATGCCAAAAATAACCTTCTAGGTGTCAATTGACACCTCGATTTGCACCAAAGCAGTATTCGGTCTATTTGACCGTAAGTGTTAAAGTGTGCTTTAGTGTTTTAGCGATTTCTGGGTCCGTTGAAGCAGACCTAGTCCTTAATACGGATGAAGGGCCTAGTAAGCAATTTTATATTTCTAAGGCACCAATACTACTTGAAATGAAAACAGAAGCATGAAAACTCTTACAACATGCGTATAAAAACACATCAGTTCCATTGTTTATCGTACGAATTTTATTGCGATTTGCTTATTGCATTAGGTTTACAATGATTCCTGTTTATTGCGATCAAAATTTGACGAGATAAAATCATTAATACTATGTATGCATTCTGTAAAATACACATTCAAATCTCACTTTTCATTTGGCCCTGGAAACACTCAAGTTATTGCACCGATAGCTGTCCTCCAAGTAGGCTCTATACGGACAAAACCCCCTCACACCTTACCTGCAACTGTCTGCTACCGCTGAAATTACCACCGAGTATTGATATAGTACGTAGGAAACCTGATAGTCTGAAATATTGCCCTAACATGCAAACGGCATTTACTAACGTCCACATGCACGGCTGTCCTGTCATTCACTGCGCTATAACTTCATCTACAGACTACAGATTCTTGATGCTACAACAACCGTTCACAGAACAGCTGTACTCCCGTATTTCGTAATAAAATTCCATCAAAAATTGAGACATTCAAATCTTGGCATTATTCATTCCGTTTTTGTAGCAATAATGTGTTTACTTTCATTACTCACTAGCATGGCATCATTAATAGTCGACAAAAAAGTTTTAGCGTGTTTTCAGCTAAACTTCACCTATAGTGGTTAATATGTTCTTATAGTTTGCTTTTTTACTTTAATCTGACTATGACCATCTTTCATTTGCTCTGTTCACAACATTCTGCATATTTTCACATCAAGAAACCCACTTTGGTATATTATTTGTCGTATAAAGCAGCCAGTCAACTCTAATCTAAAGCTCAAACTAAATCCTACCGCGATAAATGTATAAAATGTTCCCTCCATAGCGATCAATTCAGGAAAAAATACAAAAATATATTTAATAAATATGGAAATATAAATATTAACGCTGGAGATGACAGAGCCGATGTGGAAGGGCTAGACTTTGGTAGGCTGGAACCATTACTGCTGTTGCTGCCACTGCTACCGCCACTGTTATAGTTATTACCAATCGCATACAAACTGCGCGTTGGTGAGCGGACATTCGACGCGGGATTGTGAAATTTCATCAGCTCAACCACGGTTATCGCTACCTGCACAATACCGCGACCCTCCAGGACATCTGCCGCACAGCATAGAAGATTCTATAACGATAATGGGTCGAAGAAAAGACAATATTATGCATTTCCGATTTATACGATTCATTAGGAACGAAGAAAATTAGCCAAAACACTTCGAAATAAACAATCAAATGAGTTGTCGAGGAATGCTTACACATTAGATGCCATTTTTATTGATGTATAAACTTAAGCCTTAACGTCAGTCAATAGAAAGTCGTTTCATGATTGCTGTAGTGATGCGCGTAAGCATGATAATGCACAGTTTCTAATAACTCATCATTTATTGTGTTACACTAGTGAAATGGTGATTAAAAAAGCTTGAATATGTTTATAAAAGTAACGCTGTTTTGCAGGCTTGTACTGCTTTTGTTTACAAATGATGTGTATGCAATGTCGTACAGAATAAAAATGTTTTTGAAACTAGTTACTGTTCGTACCCTCGCCATAATATTCGTCGCATTGAAGCTCGTTTTAAGCCTTATCATCCCTGTCAGGCGCACGTTACCGATGAACTTTTAAATAATATTTCGATGTATGGGTTTAATGACTCAAATAACACAGGACGCGAACGTGTGTAGGTCATTGTGCTTAACTATACAAAACCCGTCTACGTTATGAAACTATGAACACTAAAGATTATCAACATAGTAGAACCTATATTTTGTTTCTCACAATTGAAATAAACAAAACCCATTGCCCTCGCTGATCAATTGAAAATTTAGAATTTTAGATTCTCCAAATCTCATCATCAACCGTCGACAGTCTTCCACTAGCGATAGACATCAAAGGGCTCGACATGCTACGCCTGGAAGGTGAATCGACGGGTGATAATGGATTATTATTGTCCGGATCTCATGTGCCGTTTCCGTTGACTGGAGATGACAGAGCCGATGTGGAAGGGCTAGACTTTGGTAGGCTGGAACCATTACTGCTGTTGCTTGCATTGGTAGGGGTAAATGCTTCCCCATTTTCCTCTGCTTCAACATCCCCAACGTTTGGATCATCTTCGCAAGAAGTCAGGCTCGTTTCCGAGTCTTCATAATCTCGAAGACCGTAAGCCAATTCAACAGTGTTATCGGTGCGACAACGAAATTTACCAATATCGCTATCGTACTCACATTCTTCAATAATTTCATTCAGATTCGATTGCATATCGTTAGAGTTATGATTCCGGCGATTAGTTCTTGTCGAGGGAAACTTTCGTTTCCGACCTGGCCTTGTACTACTTTTTGGAAGATCCAATGTTACCGGAACATTCCGGCGAACATCCTCGCTGGTACGTAGCAAAGTTTGCCTAGTTTCGTACATGTATTCGTCACTGTCGGCATCAGCAGTCGCTAGGTCTGTGTAAATTTTCAAATCCTGCAATTCTACCGTAGTAGACGACATTATCATGCCGCTGCAATATGAACTTTTCTCTGGCTCTGATAAGCTGTTGGTGTTGGTTGCAGCAGCTGTAACTGCAAACGCTGATTGCGATGCTGACGGCGGCGGTGGTGGTGGTGATCGTGGACGACGAAGTAAACCAATGGCCGACGGTGAAGATGGTGGCACGTGTACGGCCGCCGGTATGTTCAACAATGCCGCGATGGTACGATACATCGCTAACGGGTTAGGAGGTCTTGGCGTAAGACTTGATTCCTGTGATCCCTGTCCTTCCTCATCTGTCGTCTTTCGCTCACTATTCTCCAACGGGGTCAACGTGGTTTCGGCCATGGTTGGTGGAACGATGTCCTGGCAGGAGCAAATCAACTCCTGCAACCAACACCAATAGCAACAGGATAGAGAGAGAAGAAAGTTAGTGCGCGTCGACGCCTGTTCTGCTTTTTAAATGAAGAACGAATATCTAATGCTAGTTGTTTTGTTCATTGGCTAATTGGTTCATGTGCCAAAAGCAGTTTTTCAATCACATCGTCCGTCATTTTCGTTTGCGCCTCTCCCAAAATTGATTGCACTATTTATTGCCACTATTTACAACTAGAGTATTTACATTAGCTACTAATATAAATTTTTCGTGAGCCTCATGGCAATTTACATTTGCCCAAGAATGGCATTTTAGATTTGATTAATTTATTCAAGACTTGTTTGCTCACTCGCTCACGTATGGTATGCAATAAATCATGTTTTAAGATCAACTGAAAGATGCATTTCGAATATCCGCTACATTCTGCGTGCTTATTTTAAGATTTCTATGTTTTCTATCTATTAAATAAGTAATACGAAGCATGTAGTTAGCGTGTGGTACTACTATCTTTAAGCCCAAGCTCTTATAAACCAGTTTGCGAAAGTATAGTCGTGGATAGTGTAATTGAAAAGACGGGGGAAAATCTTAACGTGAATCGTGGTTCACACCTTGCTAGCAGTGTCTATTTTATTCGTTATATCATGCCTGTCGTTACACATCTACCATGTCCATTTTTATTGAACTAAAATAAGACTATTAAAAGTTCATTTTAAACCATTAGAAATAAGCATGCGCTTTGCAACATCAGTGTGAATACTGCTTGGCATGGTATATACCAATCGAGTTAAATAACATAGAATTGATAAGATATAATCAACGATATAAAATTCAATATTAAGAAAGAATAGAAGAAATTTAGTAAATGAAAAAATAACATAATTGTAGATTAAAACATACAACTGATGTAGCTTTGCCTATCATGTTTTTAGATTAATAAAAGAAAGGAAAGAACCATCAATCCACCCCGCACAATAAAACCACCTAGCTAGGAAATAAGGCATGTTGAAATCGTGGTTCATTACGCAACTGATTACCACCTTTCAAACACATTTGACTGAGCTCACGGAAATACACTCACCTCATCTACTCCAATTTTTCGGCAAGCATCCAAAAAGTAGTCCACGTTTCTGCGGCATCTTGCCATAGTTAGTTTAGGCTACAATAGACAAAACCATATGTTGTATTATTGCACTGCTCTTATTCTGGTTTATATAACATTCAAGCAGTGTTGTGACTCATCTCAAAAGTAAAATTTTATTCTTTATTTACATTTCACAAAAGGTTTTCGTATTTGTTAAGAATCACGATCCTTTGAAGATTTAATTATATCAAATGATGTTGAGTCAAATTCATTTGAAAATTCATGTAGTAGCAAATTCATTTATTTAATTCGAAAATTCATACTGCTTCAGGAATCTGCGTCACATCAACGCAGATCAACCACGCTACTTTCTGCCATTTACTTACCACTGCTGAGGATGGTACATGGATGCTGCCAACAGACCGCGGTCGTACATGATTTGCAAGGTGGCACAGTACGACGCCATCCATCAGCGCTGGCGCAATGTCTTCCGGGAGCGACATTTTCAAACGTGTTTCTATAATTTGCCTCAATTGCTCAATCAGTTCTGTTTCTTCCTTCTGCTTATCGAATTCACGGCGCATTGTGAAACTCAACTTTTCCGTAGGCACGTCGCGGTTCCAAGAGACAGTCCTAAAATATTGAATAATTATTGTTGCAGTTCAAAGCTGTGCCTATATATCGTATTGAAATTTAAAGTTACGTAAAGTAAAAAATAATGCCTTATGAATGCATGTCATTAATATTCGCCTATGACAATAGTAAGTGCAATGGGATGTATCGAAACACTTACTTATTCGTTTTCTGTCCCGGTTTGGCATTGTTTACGTAGCCTACAGTCGCCGTCAGTGGCTTTTGACTGCCAGCAGCTAGCACCGGTGGGCTTAATCCCCCGCCATTCGGTGCCGTTGGTTTTGGTATTGACGAGGGCGGCACATTGTTGTGCGTTAAAATACCACTCGCAGTCTTGCAAGGACTGTTTGGTTTAACATAAGCATATTCACTGCTGCCCGCTCCATTCGGCGAGGCCAAAGATCCCTTACCGGAACCGTTGGCGAGCGGAATTTTGCCATTTGCAGCACCCGCTGCATTTCCGTTCAGATGTGTCGGCGATTGGTTATGGTGTGATGAGCTAATGTTGCGAGATGGTATGACCTTTTGTACCGGACGCTTGTTGGGTGTACCGCCGGTACCACCGCCAGTGTTTTCCTCCAAAGCCTGGCTACCGTTACGGTTTGGTGATAGGAGAGGACTGGAATGACCACCGGCGCCGTTCGGGTTGGCATTGATTTGGTTCATTTTTTGTACACCAATAGCGTGATGTGGTGAGACGGGAGAACTTTGGCTGCTGCTGCTATAAACCGAGGATGACGAGATGGATTTTGTGTACGGTGAAACATTGCTGACCGGCGAATCCGTCGCCGATCCTGCACTGTCTGGCGTTAGTGGTTGATCTTTGCATCGATAAACCGAATCGAGGTTACGCTGTTGACGCAAGGCCTCTTTGTATTCGCGGTACGTCTGATAATTGGACAGACGCGCGCCTTTGTCGTCCGTCTTTGTGCCGTCTGGAGTGATGTCCCCTTCGGGAGATATATCGTTACTGGAAAGAGTATAGGAGAATCGTATTGCTATAGTCGAGTTTTAACTTTCATGTGTCGGGAAAACGGAAGTACCTATTGTTATTCGATATCTCGTTGCGATCAGGGTGATGCTCCTGAAGAGCGCTGTTCTTTCGAAACTCTTCTTCCCAACAGACATCACCACTGCCGCCAGCGGATCTAGCAACACTATCAAGAGTAGTATCGTTCGCACCAACAATTGCATGGTTTACCAAAACGGCCTGTTGCCCACCTGAGGACGGATTAAAAGCTGTGTTATGGCTACTTCCATTACGCGGTATATCCGTGACACCGGAGTGCAGAGGAGTTGGGGAGTGCCATTTCGATGACGAAGGAGTGGAACTGTGCGCATCTTCATCGTGTGTCCATCGCTTACCCTCGAAGCCACCATCACTAGTGCAGTAACCTGAATCGACGTGTGCCCTACGATTCCGCTGTTGACTGTCCAGCAGAGAACTACCGGAGTTCTTTGCCGAAAGCGCCGTACGCCGTAACGTCGCGTGTCCGTCAATACCCGTCTTTGATTTTTCCTCCCGCGAAGCTATCGTTTCCAAATATTTGAAGACATGAACCAATCCTCGGACACAGAGCTGAAAGAAGTTCAGAAGAGCGTAACATTATAAGCATAATTTCAACTTCTTTTTCTCGGATATATTTTTTAATGTATCGTCCTTTTGTAAAACTTACGCTGGCCGGTGGAGAAGTGAGTGGATTGTTCGAAAGCTCCAAATCCACCAGCGATGTCATATGTCTAAGTTCCACCGGCAAGGTGGCAATTTTATTTCCACTAATGTCCAAAAACGCCAACTGCAGAGAGGTGAGATCACGGGGCAGGTAGACCAGCTGATTGCTACGCAAGTTTAGCGAACGCATGCTACGGAGATCGCCCATCCGTGCTGGAAGATGTGTTATCTGATTGCAGGCCGCATCAAGCTCCGTCAACTTCTCCATCCGACCGAGCTCGTCCGGCAAAGTCGCAAGCCGATTGTTCGATACAAGCAAAACCTGCAGAGGTAGAGCACAGATTTCACGCGGCAACACTGATAGCTGATTGTTTCTGAAAGCACGAAAGAAACGAACCGTTAAACATATTGATGCACTTAGCACTATTAGTTCAATATAGTCCGTGTTGTGGTCAACGTCGTTTTTCCCACGACGAACTATTCTGAACACTGCATGAACCAAAGTACAATCAATGCATTCATTCACATACGAATGGAGTTACTTACCTTAAGTCTAAATAAGTTAGTGAGTGCAGTCCACGTATTGTTTCCGGTACGGAGCGAATTGTGTTGTGATAGACCAGAAGTCGCTCCAGAAATGCGAGACATGTGATGTCCTCTGGTAGTTCGCAGAATCGGTTCCTCGAAAGATCTGAAACGCACAACCACATGGAAATAAAATAATATTTTTAATGTATCCAGTTGGCAACTTAAATTAAAGGAAATGAAATTGAAATAGATATAAATATACATATAAACACATATAAATTGTATACCAATGTTAAGTGTCGTTATATCGATTTCGGTGGACGTTTTTAATTACAATAAACAATACAACATTTCGAGAAAAGCACATTTCATGCGACATTGATTTTATGCGATTTCTGCATATCTGCATATCTCTGCATATCTGACAGTATTGAACACAAATTATGCTTTTCCCAGCAATGACCTAACGCTAAGACGAAAATCAACATCTAATTTAATAGCAATTTCAATCTAGTTGTGTATGTTGTAAGATTATTAGGCAGTAACATGAATTGCCATCGCTGTGATTCGTCACAGATTCTTTTTAGATATATGGACCAAATCAACGTCAATCAGTCGACAAAGGCACCACCAATGTAGCACATTCTTGCGTATGAGATCATTGAGGCATTCGTTCGGATGTCCAAATTAAATTAATTTATTATTTAAATTGTGTCATCATCAAACCCTAGAATTGTACCAGCAACATCATTCGACATTAAATCATTTAATGTAAATTATTGTAAACAGTCATTTGTCCTTTATGCTCGATTTTAGTATAGTCAACAAATCATACGTTGTCTATCATCGATCGAGTTGATCGCGATCCAGCGATCATCAGTAAAGAGCGTGATGTTTTTAGAATTGTTTTGATCCTTTCGTCACACTACCTACAGTATTACAACTGGAGGGTTTAATAACAAGGGCACCGTGATCGACATCACACCAACACCACGATGCGGTTCGCTGCATTCCCTTTCCTCTTGGAAGAAGTGCATTCTTGCCGTTCTTAGCTCATGTTTCTCTTTCCAACCCGTTCGTTGCGGTCCCCTGTCAAGAACAACTTGCCGTCGCACTCTCTCACTCTCGAAGCAAACAACATAATTTCTTCCCATCTCTTCTGCCCGCCGTTCGGCCAGCCGTTTCTGTCTCGCTTCGTCGCGTCACAGATGAATGCTCAGCATCACACGCACACACGCATGCACAAATAACGCTCCAAAAGAAGCAGCATTGTCCTCGAGCATACATCTCGTCCGGCAGTCGTTCTTTTTCGTCTTCTTCATTCAACAAACACAAACTTCCGAACGAGAGTTGGGACGGTGGTGTGCGTAAACAAACTTCCATCCGTACGGGCAGCGAATGTCTTCGGCGTGCAAACCGCAGGCGAACTGGAGCATAGTGTTAGTGCCATCGCGACATCATCTATTTCACTCACTCGATTGTCTCGCGCCGCTACTAGATGCGTGTTTCTTCCGTCGTGCTGTTTTTCGTTTCAAATTCCACCTAAAAATCATCGCGTCGACGCGTTTTTCACCGGCAACTAGAATTTCACTCGTGTGGAGAACGAAATTCTGTTGCAAGTAAACAAGTGCTGTCCGTGGATTCATCGCTGCGTGGTGATAATTGAGAAGAGGCATCTCCTACAGTACGAACCGCCGCCATACGATCATCGCAGCGACAAAGGCACCACCAATGTAGCACATTCTTGCGTATGAGATCATTGAGGCATTCGTTCGGATGTCCAAATTAAATTAATTTATTATTTAAATTGTGTCATCATCAAACCCTAGAATTGTACCAGCAACATCATTCGACATTAAATCATTTAATGTAAATTATTGTAAACAGTCATTTGTCCTTTATGCTCGATTTTAGTATAGTCAACAAATCATACGTTGTCTATCATCGATCGAGTTGATCGCGATCCAGCGATCATCAGTAAAGAGCGTGATGTTTTTAGAATTGTTTTGATCCTTTCGTCACACTACCTACAGTATTACAACTGGAGGGTTTAATAACAAGGGCACCGTGATCGACATCACACCAACACCACGATGCGGTTCGCTGCATTCCCTTTCCTCTTGGAAGAAGTGCATTCTTGCCGTTCTTAGCTCATGTTTCTCTTTCCAACCCGTTCGTTGCGGTCCCCTGTCAAGAACAACTACTTGCCGTCGCACTCTCTCACTCTCGAAGCAAACAACATAATTTCTTCCCATCTCTTCTGCCCGCCGTTCGGCCAGCCGTTTCTGTCTCGCTTCGTCGCGTCACAGATGAATGCTCAGCATCACACGCACACACGCATGCACAAATAACGCTCCAAAAGAAGCAGCATTGTCCTCGAGCATACATCTCGTCCGGCAGTCGTTCTTTTTCGTCTTCTTCATTCAACAAACACAAACTTCCGAACGAGAGTTGGGACGGTGGTGTGCGTAAACAAACTTCCATCCGTACGGGCAGCGAATGTCTTCGGCGTGCAAACCGCAGGCGAACTGGAGCATAGTGTTAGTGCCATCGCGACATCATCTATTTCACTCACTCGATTGTCTCGCGCCGCTACTAGATGCGTGTTTCTTCCGTCGTGCTGTTTTTCGTTTCAAATTCCACCTAAAAATCATCGCGTCGACGCGTTTTTCACCGGCAACTAGAATTTCACTCGTGTGGAGAACGAAATTCTGTTGCAAGTAAACAAGTGCTGTCCGTGGATTCATCGCTGCGTGGTGATAATTGAGAAGAGGCATCTCCTACAGTACGAACCGCCGCCATACGATCATCGCAGTGCCCTTTGCGAGACACACCACCCAGCAGCAGAACGCATCAAAACGTGATGTTGACCGTGAACATTGCGAACCAAGCCGTGTCGATGTGATCATTGACCAACGTCACCGCTAGTCAATTATTTTATTTGAAACATCGTTCCGTGCATACAAATGTAGCTTCCTGTCCGAGGGGCCGCTGTTCGTGCAATAAATCGTATCCGTGGTGTGCGACCTCCAAATAAGGTGTCCCGCATTCAAGTGCTATAACGTCGTGGTGCTGCATAAGCGGACTCCTTGCCAAGGAAAGTGATATTAAATTTGCTCGGTAGGGCCTAGAAGTGTGCGCATGTGTGCCTTAATTGATCGGTTTACGGATCGCTAGAACACGACGCATCGCAATCAGGGAACAGGCGAGAAGAAGTCATCTGGATTCCACGCGTGAGAGCCCACGAGATTCGACAGTCTTGAGAAATATTTCCACCACGAACAACAACGATGGCATTGACGCTGCACCAACCTCAACAGTACCTATTTCTTTTCGGCGGGCGTAAGTATTCCTTCTTCCTGTTTGTTGTACCATTCATCATCCAGCACAGCATAGGGCGCTGATTAGACTTTTTACCTTGCCTGCTAGGCTACCTGCTTAGAAGGGCCCACTGTTTGTATACCCCCTCAAAACCTAAGGCGTTAGGATGTTAGGATCTTAGCAAACACTGCGCCCACATGCGTGTGTATTGGTGATCGATCTCGTACATCATGAGATCATGATCTTGGCGTGGAATCTCACCTGCAGAGCGTGCGTGAGCGAGTATCGTCGAAGATTATGATCCTTTGTGTGGAATCGACACAGCATATTCGCTGGATACCCAGACGAGATCTGTACAGCGGGAGTCGGGCAGAGGATACAACGCTTTTTTTCCTTGTTCACAAAACCTGTTTTTCTGTTGTCTTCAGTGACCCTTGTTCTCTGCACGCTCGGTGGTATTAGCGCCGCCAGTGGTGGGGTTCTTGGCGGCGGTGGTGGAGCTGTCGGCGGAGGAAGTGGAGGAGGTGGTGGCGGCGGTGGTGCTCGAGGCGGTGGTACGTACAACTACGGCACCTACGGTGGCATGGGAAGTTCGGGCAGCAGCGGCAACAGCGGCCATGGGATGCGCCGCGGAGCCGGGCTGTACGGCCCGGTCGGCCTTGGAAATCCTCACGATACTCCGCGCTATCTGCATCCTGGCCAAGGTGGAACGTCGGCCACGCAGAGTCCCGTTTCGGCGAAATCCGGACACCATCGGCTGTCGGCTTGGGGCATCATTACGATCGTTACGTTCGTCATTCTGATCGGTGCCGGTGCGTACTGGGGCTTCATCTGCTACCCGTTCTTCTGCAAGAAGGAGCGCACCTACAACATGATGATGAACATGTCGTCTGCTACGACCGCCACCCCATCAACGCGATCGACCGAGTTTGAGAAGCTCGACCACTGCTGCTCTAAATCGACCACTTCCACCCGGAGCAACGACACGGGC
>KZ068418.1:39229-57170 GCA_002091845.1 Anopheles cracens | reverse complement strand
AAGGGTACCCTTACAGGTAAGATATGGTATGCTGTTGATTGTGTTACCGATCTAACTAATCCGAAACGATTATGTTTTCCAGCTTCTTATTTAAGTAAGCAATGAATGCATGTGTGAGCAAAGATGGCTGAACTTATCGCACCTGGTGTGAGCAAGGCGTGGATCACATAAATTGGATGTTTATTATTGGTTTGTGCAATCGTAAGAAGCTACATTTGAAATTTATCTCCCAGGACTAGTATCTCTGATTCGCTCACGGAATCCATGAATGCATGGAAACACCTTTATTGAAACAGGAACTTTATCGAAGCCGTAGTTTAATCTCTTTTTTTCGACGTTTGTTCGATTGGTTCCAAGGGTGAAACGAACAAATAAAATAACATCCGCGCAACCATTCCAATGGAATGTTGACCTAATTCGCAATGTTCATCAATAATTAGCAGTTAACGCCTGTAGTGAAATCACGAAAAGAATAAAAGACTCACTGAATCAATTCTACCCTGTCGAAGAGTTATAAAATGAAAGAACCGCATTAAAGGCATAAGGAATGGCGATCATCGAGATGCTATTTTAGGTATTCAGAGCAATATTGGATAGTTCAACGCATATGAATCAAGGCATGCTGTGCAACAAACTGTTATTCAACACATGTAATAAACACGAATTTATTACAATTCTTGCTGAGCAGACGAATGAAAGTAAAGTTGATCGTGCTATTCTGTTTCAACGAAAATCCCAATAAGCCTGGTTCCAATTACGGATCGTAAGTGTTATGAATCACTCAGTTATCAAACACCGCTCGTAGAGATCATCTACTTTGTCCGTTTATTTTTGTCTTATACGTGCTATAATGCAAAACGAGTTTCTTTACAACATCACGAAGAGCCCTTTCTGAAACAAAGGGATATTATAGTAACTACATAGCAATGCAATCGAGAAATTTTACACTTCACATAACTGCACAGATGCGGTGGCTGGATTTAGGCATGACAGGTCACAACGGTGTGGGGCTGTCGTATTGGTCCAAGTGCATAGCGCTTACGCACCAAAGGTTGTGGGTTCAAATGTTAACTTAACCGTCCTCCCTTTATCAAAAATGGCGAGTATGTAAACCTACTCAGGCTGGTCAGCCAACGAAGGAGAAGCAAGCCATATCGACTAAACGGTAACGATACTGTTATTATTTTTCGATGCAATATTTTTTCGGCTCAGCTTCGTTTTGACCGGTTTTTCTGGCGCCGTTTCTGGCGAATCAACTTGCATACCGATGCTATCGTCGTCTGATTTCCGCTCACCGTCATCAACCGTTTTACCGCCGAAGCGTGTGTGCGTCTTTTGATGTCTGTTTAGGTCACCGTGACAGCGGAACTTCTTATCACATACGCTACACTGGTGGGGTTTCTCGCCCGTATGTATCATCCGGTGCGCCTGCAGGTACGTACTGGCCCGGAACCCTTTGTTGCAATACTCACACACGTAGTTCTTCTCGTTGGTGTGGATGCGCCGATGCAGCACAAGGGAGTAGCGCCTGGCAAATTCTTTGCCACAAAATTCACATTTGTGACTCTTCTCGTTGGAGTGTTTGGAAATTTTGTGATACTTCAGATCACCCCACTGGCGGAAGTCGTGCCCACATTCGTCACATTTGTACGGCTTTTCGCCGGAGTGTAGCCGCTCGTGCACCTTCAATGCGCTGCAGGTGAAGAAGCATTTTTCACAAGCTTTACATTTGTACGGTCGTTCGCCGGTGTGTTGGAGCTGATGGTAAGAAAAGGCCGTCTTCGACTTGAACCGACGTCCACAGTCAGCCTGCGTGCATAGGAACTTGTTGAGTTTGGAGTTACTTGCGCCATCGAACGACGGATCCTTATCGTCCTCTCTGAGATGCTCCTGCGATTCCATATGCTCTTCATTCGTTTGCTCATCCAGCTCTTCGCCACTGAAACTATAATCTTCTCCCGTCTGTTCGTCTTGCGCATCCCCGGACGGGACATCATCCAGCGGTGGGTTCATGTCCGGTGCGTCAATGTTCGTCGTAAACTGCAAAGAATTATAATCCGCATCGCCTTCACCGTCGCCTCCCTCGTCATAGTCGGTAGGTTTTTGTTCATTTTTTAGCAATTCCGAGTTCTTCTGCTTCGGTTCGTGAGCACAGGGCGGTGGCCCGTAAGAGTTGCTGGATATTTCCGCCGGAAGTTTGTCGGTAGCGCTGGGGATAAGCTCGAGAATCGAAGACATTGATAAGGATTCGTTAACGCGAAATGAAGTGGAATCTACGGTGGAAAGGAGTGGAAATGTTGTTGAATGTAACGTTGGCTGCAGTTGCTGCAAATTTTGCTCTCCAGCCACGTAGTTCTCATTCCGGTTAGGTTCGACTAACGACGAGGTATGCGTTAACTGTTCGCAGGTGGACGGATCCAAAGGCTTTAGAAGAGAAGAATCGCTAGTTTCTGTCTGTAGCAGCTCTGAAAATAGGTAATAGAACATATTGTTGAATGCTAACTGTGTGATGTACAAATATTATCAGTTCATAATATATAAGTGGTGTTATAGTTATGTCTCGATAGCTTATTTTTAGTCGTCAGTTGGATTAATAGTGATCTATTGTATTATATTGAAATAGAAGAAGTAAAAGCTAAATAGGCTAACAACAAAATTTCATGAAGGCAAATAAATTTTTAGATGGTTGGTAACCTTCCATCTTCGGCTCTCTAAGCAATTCTCAATAAACTACTCGGAACGTTGGAAAAACAAAGATCATCACAAGCTAACCATTTTGAATGCAAGAAACATTTCGCATCAAACTTTTAAAAAAACTAAAACATTTTCAAAGTACTACACGCTCAGAACACACACTGAAATTGTATTCCATTTCGCACTCGTCATAACGTCTGAGAAATTGAAATAAATGCTTCATAGCAGCATTATGCTAATTGCGTTGAAGCATGCGAAAAATGGGTTGTGCAGACTAAGAATACCCTCCCACCTATGTTAATTATATTGCTTACCTGCATCATTAAACTGAGTTTTGCTGAGAAGCAACAGAAAATTATCGCCAGCATTCTGGATATGGATTCCATGCGTATCCAGCGCATCTCCAGCTAAGTCTAAGCTGCCCTTTTCCGTTTGCGGCATGAGAGTGGACGTAATACTGTCACTGATCACTTTGTCATCGTTGGCCGCCGGAAACCAGGTGCGATTGTCCGGTATACACAACTCCTCGGTAGTATCCGTATCAACAGTTTCCTGCACTTTTTGTACCACATTCCGGATGCCTTCCAGCATGTCTTCGGTTTCACTGAACTCGCCCCCATTCAGGGAACATTCGATCGCTACCATCGCATCATTTAGTTCAGTTTTTTGCAACAGAACATCATCCGTACCTTTACTGAGCGTGGATGAGTTCGTGGCCATCGGTGTTGGTTTAGAATCATTCTTCTGCGGGGTTGCGAGGTTTTCGGACTCCACTATCGTCTGCTTTAAGGCTCGATCGTTCTTCAACTTTTTAGTATGCTTCACGCGTGGCAACTTGGGCTTTGCCTTTTTACTGTCCGGTGAGCTGGTCAGCTTTTCATGTGCGGGCGTAGTATCCGCTGGAGATGTTGCGACATTTTCCACAACTATTGCACTAGAATTTACACTGTCTGCAGAGCCAGTGCTACGGGCGACTGAGGGTTCATAATGCTTTTTCAGATGGTTAAAGAACAGTAGCTGATCTTGCACTTGCTTGCCACATAGTTGACACGAGAAAGTAGGTAGCGATTGTTGTAGGTAATAGAACATATTGTTGAATGCTAACTGTGTGATGTACAAATATGATCAGTTCAGAATATATAAGTGGTGTTATAGTTATGTCTCGATAGCTTATTTTTAGTCGTCAGTTGGATTAATAGTGATCTATTGTATTATATTGAAATAGAAATAGTAAACGCTAAATTGGCTAACAACCAAATCTCATGAAGGCATATAATTTTTTAGATGGTTAGTAACCTTCCATCTTCGGCTCTCTAAGCAATTCTCAATAAACTACTCGGAACGTTGGAAAAACAAAGATCATCACAAGCTGCCTAACCATTTTGAATGCAAGAAACATTTCGCATCAAACTTAAAAGAAAACTAAAACATTTTCAAAGTACTACACGCTCAGAACACACACTGAAATTGTATTCTATTTCGCACTCGTCATAACGTCTGTGAAATTGAAATAAATGCTTCATAGCAGCATTATGCTAATTGCGTTGAAGCATGCGAAAAATGGGTTGTGCAGACTAAGAATTGCTTCTTCCCAACTGGGCCCACCACAACCTGCCGTGAAAAGAGCCATCTGCAGGCTCCTGTTATGCGTCTGTTGTACGAAATTTATAATAATCACGGTGTAGTGAAACCGCATTGAAGAAAACCCGTGCAATACGTGATGTGCAGTTGCGGAATCAAGCTCGGAAAAGGATTGCGAAGCGGCTCCCACTCTGCATTCTACATCCTCCGACTGCGGTGAAAGCTTTGCACTTCCAGTGAAATCTCGTAAGAATCGTAGTACGGCGTTGCGAGCAAAAAAGAAACGAAAAGGTATGTTGCCTCCACCATGCAAAAGCTTTGTTTACGAATGGGTAAAATTCACTTGTAAACAATATACACTACACCAAAGATTTGTTTATTTTGACACACGCAATATTATTATTGTTGTAACTCGAATGACGTCTGTCAGACTGTACAGTACCGGACATAAAAAAGTCCACAGTGGTCCGAGCGAACCCACTGTTTAATCTCTCCTGAGCAAGAGTGTCTGTACCGGTGTTGTACAGTATTCATATGCCTGCCGTTTCACGGCTTACTAGAATGATTTGATATATTCAGAGCCGGATATTCAGTACTTTCACAAACTAAATGAGATTTTAGCACTAGTCGTGCCGTGTGCAGACCGGCATCCCCACCAAGACACCTCCGCCACAATTTGCAAAGCTTACGCACTGAACAACATCTGAAAACCCATTTGTTTACAACACACGACTTAACACTTACGGTGTATTCGTGCAAATTCGTACATTCGTGCAAATCGAGGTGTCAATTGACGCCTAGAAGGCTATTTTTGGCAATTGTTGACCAATTGGGCGGAAATTTTCACCAGTTGTGCGCAAACTATTCTAGTTTCATAATGCGTTGAGTTTGTTGAGTGTGTGACCCTACTCCCCTCTCACCCGTTACCTCCCCCACCCCCTCAAGTAAAAATCCACCGATGAAAACATTTTCAAAATCTTAAAAACTATACGATTTTTTTTCAGAAACCAAATTCCATGAAAACGTAGTTGAATACCGAATGTCACAAATTATAGGCAGAATACATGCATTTTCGAATTTTCTTCTTCAACTCATTCTAGTTAAAAAGTGAAGCATTTTTGATTTTAGTAAAAAGTTGTATCTCAGAAATTCACGGACTTTAAAATTTTGAAAATCCTTTTAAAAAAAACTTTTCAAAAATATAAGATTTTGGGTGAGTTATCGAAGCTCAAAGTTGCAAAGTGTCAATTGACACCGGATTTGTCCGTTAGTGTTAATGTCAACTAGGCAAGGCCATAGTATGTCACAAAGGATTTTTTATATCAAGAAAAAAAGGATGCGGGCAGGACGAGGACACCCATTGCGAATCTGCTGTGAAGTCTGATAAAACTCGAGTGTCGACTCTTCTTGTCCCAGTGCAGTGGAATCAAAAGCAATGCTCAAAGTCTTTATAATAGAAAAACCAGCCAACCAACCTGTGTAGTGGCATGCTTTAGCAAGGCAGAGTGTGGGCAAGGCGAGGCAATAACAACAAAATTCGACACATCAACGGAGGGCAGCAACGGGCTTAAATTCGAAGAAGTATCCGCATGCCCAAGAGATGGCAGTTGTTGCGTGCCTGGATTCGCCATCTCAACAAGATTCTGATGGTGATGCATTTGTCCTTGTGCTTGGTGTTGATGGAGATGGTGTGTGTTGGTAGCATGTGGAAGACTATAATGTTGCTGCTGCTGCCCCATCTGTACGTGAGGGTGAGCCGACACCAGCGTATTTGTTACTACATCAAATCCATCGTTTCCAGCTCCTGTTGCATGTAGTCCAGCTCCAGGAAGTGGAAAATGAACGAACGCATCAATCGTACCGGCAATTTGCGCAAGGCCATTGCTTATGGGCGATGTAGATTGACCCATGCTAATTATTTTATCGTACGACGATAGCGTGCTGAAGCCAGGAATGTCCTAGAGAAGAATGAGAGAACACAGTTAGACAAATCCATCCTGCTTTCCCAGCTTTGCCCAAGACCCTGTCACAATACCTTTGATCCGTTTCCCATTACAGTACTTTCGTTGTTAGGCTCGTTGCCCAGAGTATGCAGCTCATCCGAGGTGAACGACCGATAGTGATGTTCCATGAGCGCAGACTGCATACTCCCCATAGAGTTGGGAGCACTTGATGAAACCGAGTTGATGTAATCGTTTAAAAAATTGGCTGGCAAATGACTCGATAGCAGATCCGAGCTAAGAAGCGTAGATTCAATGTATTCCTGTTCCCTTCCACTATGAGCCATTCCTGAGCTCGTTATGAAGGGTAGCGATCCACTATCACCCGACTGCATGGTGGAGCGGATAGATCCTTTCAGCATGTCTTGATGTCCGTCAATGGACCCGTTAAGATGCTCCAGATGATCCATTTTACCAGAAGTTGTATATGTACTGCACTGTCCGAAGTCCAATATGCGATCTAAGAGTTTTGGAGAACAACTCTTGCTCTAGCCAGCTCTAGCTCTGGGTTGCAAATGCTATCCATGTACGTGGGTCAAAGACGTGTGCGGTTCGATTCGAATATTTACACAGGAGTTCTAGCATCAGAGGCGCCACACGAAAGTTACTTATATGCATTTTACAATTCATAAAAATATCAACAACAATTCACTGTACTGTGACCTCGAGATAACACTGTTGAACCGATTCTACATGTTTCCACATCGAAGAAAATGTGACCGGATAATGCATGCATTTAATTCCTAACACGAAAGTTACTTATATGCATTTTACAATTCATAAAAATATCAACAACAATTCACTGTACTGTGACCTCGAGATAACACTGTTGAACCGATTCTACATGTTTCCACATCGAAGAAAATGTGACCGGATAATGCATGCATTTAATTCCTATCTCTAGATGTAATTCGGTAAATTGATTAGAAAATTTTCACAATTCCAGCTGGCCATTATCGAAAAATTCACTTGTAAACAATATACACTACACCAAAGATTTGTTTATTTTGACACACGCAATATTATTATTGTTGTAACTCGAATGACGTCTGTCAGACTGTACAGTACCGGACATAAAAAAGTCCACAGTGGTCCGAGCGAACCCACTGTTTAATCTCTCCTGAGCAAGAGTGTCTGTACCGGTGTTGTACAGTATTCATATGCCTGCCGTTTCACGGCTTACTAGAATGATTTGATATATTCAGAGCCGGATATTCAGTACTTTCACAAACTAAATGAGATTTTAGCACTAGTCGTGCCGTGTGCAGACCGGCATCCCCACCAAGACACCTCCGCCACAATTTGCAAAGCTTACGCACTGAACAACATCTGAAAACCCATTTGTTTACAACACACGACTTAACACTTACGGTGTATTCGTGCAAATTCGTACATTCGTGCAAATCGAGGTGTCAATTGACGCCTAGAAGGGTATTTTTGGCAATTGTTGACCAATTGGGCGGAAATTTTCACCAGTTGTGCGCAAACTATTCTAGTTTCATAATGCGTTGAGTTTGTTGAGTGTGTGACCCTACTCCCCTCTCACCCGTTACCTCCCCCACCCCCTCAAGTAAAAATCCACCGATGAAAACATTTTCAAAATCTTAAAAACTATACGATTTTTTTTTCAGAAACCAAATTCCATGAAAACGTAGTTGAATACCGAATGTCACAAATTATAGGCAGAATACATGCATTTATCTGTACGTGAGGGTGAGCCGACACCAGCGTATTTGTTACTACATCAAATCCATCGTTTCCAGCTCCTGTTGCATGTAGTCCAGCTCCAGGAAGTGGAAAATGAACGAACGCATCAATCGTACCGGCAATTTGCGCAAGGCCATTGCTTATGGGCGATGTAGATTGACCCATGCTAATTATTTTATCGTACGACGATAGCGTGCTGAAGCCAGGAATGTCCTAGAGAAGAATGAGAGAACACAGTTAGACAAATCCATCCTGCTTTCCCAGCTTTGCCCAAGACCCTGTCACAATACCTTTGATCCGTTTCCCATTACAGTACTTTCGTTGTTAGGCTCGTTGCCCAGAGTATGCAGCTCATCCGAGGTGAACGACCGATAGTGATGTTCCATGAGCGCAGACTGCATACTCCCCATAGAGTTGGGAGCACTTGATGAAACCGAGTTGATGTAATCGTTTAAAAAATTGGCTGGCAAATGACTCGATAGCAGATCCGAGCTAAGAAGCGTAGATTCAATGTATTCCTGTTCCCTTCCACTATGAGCCATTCCTGAGCTCGTTATGAAGGGTAGCGATCCACTATCACCCGACTGCATGGTGGAGCGGATAGATCCTTTCAGCATGTCTTGATGTCCGTCAATGGACCCGTTAAGATGCTCCAGATGATCCATTTTACCAGAAGTTGTATATGTACTGCACTGTCCGAAGTCCAATATGCGATCTAAGAGTTTTGGAGAACAACTCTTGCTCTAGCCAGCTCTAGCTCTGGGTTGCAAATGCTATCCATGTACGTGGGTCAAAGACGTGTGCGGTTCGATTCGAATATTTACACAGGAGTTCTAGCATCAGAGGCGCCACACGAAAGTTACTTATATGCATTTTACAATTCATAAAAATATCAACAACAATTCACTGTACTGTGACCTCGAGATAACACTGTGAGCCGACACCAGCGTATTTGTTACTACATCAAATCCATCGTTTCCAGCTCCTGTTGCATGTAGTCCAGCTCCAGGAAGTGGAAAATGAACGAACGCATCAATCGTACCGGCAATTTGCGCAAGGCCATTGCTTATGGGCGATGTAGATTGACCCATGCTAATTATTTTATCGTACGACGATAGCGTGCTGAAGCCAGGAATGTCCTAGAGAAGAATGAGAGAACACAGTTAGACAAATCCATCCTGCTTTCCCAGCTTTGCCCAAGACCCTGTCACAATACCTTTGATCCGTTTCCCATTACAGTACTTTCGTTGTTAGGCTCGTTGCCCAGAGTATGCAGCTCATCCGAGGTGAACGACCGATAGTGATGTTCCATGAGCGCAGACTGCATACTCCCCATAGAGTTGGGAGCACTTGATGAAACCGAGTTGATGTAATCGTTTAAAAAATTGGCTGGCAAATGACTCGATAGCAGATCCGAGCTAAGAAGCGTAGATTCAATGTATTCCTGTTCCCTTCCACTATGAGCCATTCCTGAGCTCGTTATGAAGGGTAGCGATCCACTATCACCCGACTGCATGGTGGAGCGGATAGATCCTTTCAGCATGTCTTGATGTCCGTCAATGGACCCGTTAAGATGCTCCAGATGATCCATTTTACCAGAAGTTGTATATGTACTGCACTGTCCGAAGTCCAATATGCGATCTAAGAGTTTTGGAGAACAACTCTTGCTCTAGCCAGCTTGGTGTTGATGGAGATGGTGTGTGTTGGTAGCATGTGGAAGACTATAATGTTGCTGCTGCTGCCCCATCTGTACGTGAGGATGAGCCGACACCAGCGTATTTGTTACTACATCAAATCCATCGTTTCCAGCTCCTGTTGCATGTAGTCCAGCTCCAGGAAGTTCAACAATCGCTACCTACTTTCTCGTGTCAACTATGTGGCAAGCAAGTGCAAGATCAGCTACTGTTCTTTAACCATCTGAAAGAGCATTATGAACCTTCAGTCGCCCGTAGCACTGGCTCTGCAGACAGTGTAAATTCTAGTGCAATAGTTGTGGAAAATGTCGCAACATCTCCAGATACTACGCCCGCACATGAAAAGCTGACCAGCTCACCGGACAGTAAAAAGGCAAAGCCCAAGTTGCCACGCGTGAAGCATACTAAAAAGTTGAAGAACGATCGAGCCTTAAAGCAGACGATAGTGGAGTCCGAAAACCTCGCAACCCCGCAGAAGAATGATTCTAAACCAACACCGATGGCCACGAACTCATCCACGCTCAGTAAAGGTACGGATGATGTTCTGTTGTTCATTTTCCACTTCCTGGAGCTGGACTACATGCAACAGGAGCTGGAAACGATGGATTTGATGTAGTAACAAATACGCTGGTGTCGGCTCACCCTCACGTACAGATGGGGCAGCAGCAGCAACATTATAGTCTTCCACATGCTACCAACACACACCATCTCCATCAACACCAAGCACAAGGACAAATGCATCACCATCAGAATCTTGTTGAGATGGCGAATCCAGGCACGCAACAACTGCCATCTCTTGGGCATGCGGATACTTCTTCGAATTTAAGCCCGTTGCTGCCCTCCGTTGATGTGTCGATCAAACCCTACTGTAACAATAATTCCATCATTCCAATTGCTTCCACCGCTCCCTGCAGGACGGATGTTCCCAACAGCGTAAGTGTAACAAGAAACCAGATACGATGGAGAAGCTCAACGTGATTGTAATTACATTTACTATATGCTTTATTTAGAGTACAACTATGACCCCTATCGCCACAATGAGGCTAAGCGATTCCCCGAAACGATACTATTCATGTGCCACGCTGCCCTCGCTTATCACGCACAACCAACGGACCCCGTTTTCGATCGCAGAAAGTCTAGTATCCACGAAAAATGTTGCCCCCAGCGTGATAGAGTGCGAGGCACGGACGCAATCTGAGGAGGAAATCACCGACAGTGTCGCATCGATGGAGACCACACCGTGTGCGTTGCTGGGAAATATAAATTTGCCCCATAAAAAGCGTTTGGCAAAAAAATTGGGTGATACAAAGGAGGGAGTTTGCAACGGTAACGTTGAAATAGATCAATCTTTGCTTGTTGGAAACATGCAGCCATCACAACGTGTTAACAGTGCGGCAGTGGCAGAGAACGAATCAATACAACGTACGAACCCCTCCGACCAGGATCAATCTTCCGCTCATCAGAACCGCAACGGCAGCGTAAAGAGTGATGCCGGAAAAGCAAACGACACACAGCAAACATCGCTTCAACAATCGCTACCTACTTTCTCGTGTCAACTATGTGGCAAGCAAGTGCAAGATCAGCTACTGTTCTTTAACCATCTGAAACTTCTACATTAACTTCAAAGGGATCAACCTGTGATCACCGATCACCATCCAAAACACTACCGCAAAAAAGCGTACAATTACTATCGAACTGTTACGAATTCTGGAATGTTTGAATGAAACAGAATGTTTCTTATACTATAATTATATCTTGTAGTATACGTTTAAACAACGAGTCTTCAGATTTTTTTTCTAGACACCAATGAACAAAGTGTTAATATGCAATAACATGCGACTTATAAAGTTGTTATGAGTTGCATTTATGTGTGTTTATTAATTCAATTGAATATTCGACAAATCAAATCTTCATTGTCGCATCCACAATGACTACCTTATGCCCATAATCATATAAAAAAACATAGAAGCCAGCATGCACCAAACGTACATCAACTGCCAATTCTCATACAATATCGCCAACATATGCGATAGAATGGAATTCTACCATTCGATTAATTTAGTTTTATCGAATCGAGTATAGCTTTGAAAACCTATACCCAAAATGCTAAAAAACAGCATTTTGCATATCCTTGTTGCAGGCATTGTATAACACATTTTACGTGATTTTTTTCCAACAGTTACAACAACCACTTGAATTTTAAAGAGCTAACTCCCGACAGCCTGTTGATTTAATGAAAGTCGTTAAAACGACTTAACCGATATCAAAAATAAAATTCTCACCGTCTGAATGACTATCCGGTTATGGCGGAATTTATAAATAATTCAAGTAAGCCATAATACGTTACATGGCGCATCGGGATATGTTTATCTCGTTAGTCTAGTCTGGACACCTGAACACCTGAACTATATGACCACTATAGCCAGAAATAAAAATGCCATTGATACCATTTAGAATCCATGAACCTACCGTAATCGATCACAAGATTAAAGTGCCTGCCTATATCCTTGGTTATATCGAAACAGATCGACATTGACCCCTGCACCGATGGTACAGAACAGCGATAAAAAATATTCTTTCTTCTGTCCGTAACAACTGTCTGCCACGGTTATCACTACATCAGCAGCAGGAGGTACGCTGTTATCAATAAAACAAACATAAATGAAGGGAAACAACATACGGATATCTCGATCTTGTGCAGAGTAATGCTATGCTGCTGCACACTTTGTGTAGAACGCGTGGAATACCTTGAATAATGGCAAATCAGCAGTAATCCGGTAGCAAATCCACCGCCGGTTCGCGAGTTCGGTTTTGTGCGGTATAAAACTTATAATTAGGCTGGCGCGTGTTTTCACAACGTACCAGCGCACGTACTGTTAGGACCGCCGGTTCCAACCGTGCCAGCGAGGCACGATGTGGCACTAAAAATACGCTGGATCGTACTGGAAAGGTATTTCAAAACAATGCCTTGTTCCGTATCCCTTTGACCAGACCTTCGGAGTCGGCTTCCGCCCTGACGGCGACGGTTTGAAACCGGCGCGCCGCTGGATGCTGTGGATACGAACGATTAGGAAGCTAAATTGGATCCGTTACGCTCTTCATTTCCCACCGGGCACTTTAAACTGGCAAATGGGATATTCTAATTAACTTCCACCAGACCAAAAGGGACGATGGGAAAACAAAATACCGCGCTCGGACAGGATTCGTCGTTCCTCGTTGGCAACGCGATGCAAGTGGCATTGGCAACGGAATCTTAATTTGTATGTTTTTTGTTTCAATTTCTGACCAGTAATCCAGAGAAGCGCACCCGAGGAGAAGGATTTTAAACTAACTAAAAAGAAAAATTAACTTATACATGTAACATTCTTTAAAGTTTACACACCATGAATTTTTTTAACAGTAAAACAAATCATTTGTTACAAAACCATATGCAATGTTTGTTCTTAGTGTTAAGTTCGAACTTATATTCAGCAACGGTAGCGCACTTACACGCTGTGCCTCCAATATCTGTTACAACGTTCTGATTGGATTCATCGCTTCGCTGAATAGTTAAAGAAGTAATAGCAATGCAACGGTGCTTTCCGATGAATTGTTTACCCGGCATGATTGGTTTCAACATTCCCTAAACTGGCGAACGAAACATGAAACACAACTTCATCGGAAAATGTTCGTGTATTATGCGCTTTATAATTTATGCTGCTCGTTACATATCATCGCTAAACAGTACACACAGACTGTTGATTGCTTTTCGATTATGGCACTTTGTGCAGGGCAAAGCGAATTGCCATTTTCCTGTTTTCTAATACAAAATATTCAACTGATAATACTTTAGTTGAATCATATAACATTTGTCCGTGTTCAATTCCATTTTTTGTTTAGTTACAAAACAATATTATTTTTTATTACACTAACGCGGCGTGCATTGTGCAGAAATTGGGATATTATATGATTTTAGGACATATTTTTACATAAACATTGATATGCTTTCACCATAACGAGAGACTAGTATAACGAGAGAAAAACAAAAAGCAAGCATTCGTCGAAACAAAAGAGTTTCGTCAAATTTTTCCATCTATATCCTTTCACGCATTTCCACTGAAGCTATTTCTGGCTACAGATGCTACCGTGATAGCCCTGGCGGAAGTGGACTTTAACCTGTGTTTTATGCTTTTCAAAGCTACACCATTGGAAAATCACGACGAATTAAAGAATCGACTGAACAAGAACCACATTCCACTTGGTCCCTTCTCTGCGCAGGTTGCACACATTTGCTGGAAGCGTATGCCGGGTAAGCGTATGCTGCTAACCACCGATAAATCTGCGGTTCGTTGTAGCGTATGAAACGTTCATCGACACATGATGCGTTATAATCTCGCGCTAGTACGCACATTTCACGCTAATGTACCTAATATATCGTACCTATGAACCCACTTATGATCACGATTAACGAAAACCGTACGAACGGTGCCCTGTTCGAAACTTTTAAAATTATCAAATGTGTAACGTATTAAAACTTCACTGTTCGAGCACGAAGGAAACAGTAATTATAGCTGAAAAACACTTTTGGCAAATTGCCACCATATCTTAAAGAAATAGCGGAGTTTTAAGGGACATCGAAAAACGAATTAACAACGAAGGAATAGAAATTCATCCGACAGTGTGCCGACTGGTACACGATTCACGGTGGTTGCTGCTAATTGAATTTCCTGCCAACGACAATTAACGATCGACGCACGGATGTGCGGGCAGGCGGTTCGATATCGACTGGCGAAATGTGGTTTCGTTGCAGATGTGCGGCACCACGAGGCGCATCTGCCAGAGCACGATACAGTGCTACGCACAGAGCCTTACGCAAAAAAACGAGCGCAAAATAAAACCGATATCTAAAAGCGTCACAGTGGCTCGGAAACGGGGCAAAACGGTGGCAAGCACCGATTGCAGCTATATATCATTACGAAAGCGTTTGCAGCGCGCGCTGACTTGGTTGTTTTTCGTTTGATTTTCGCAAAAATTTCTTTGTTTCTCAGCTGAAACCCTGGCCTGCATGTAAACAGTACGTTTCTTGGCCGAATTGTGTTGTTCAATCGATAATGCTCTGTGCTGCCGCTTGTACCGGGTGCCGATTTGTGCGCTCAATGCAACTGCATGAGTATGTTCAAGGCAACTTTTCGGCATTCACGCCTATTGATTCGCTCCGAAAGGGAGCAAGGATGCTCCGCGCTAGCTGATTTGTTCCGTCCGATAAGTCTGGCGCGTATCAAGGCAAACGCGCTGGTGGAAATATGACGGCGCGTGCACTACAGTGCGGAAGTATTTTCGTATACCATGCATACGGACCTACGAAGAAACAAAAGGACTCTATTTTTCTGACGGATCACGTATGGCTAAATCTTTTGAACGTACGAATATCGCTGGTAATATCCAAGTAAGCCTCAGGACATAATACACATAGCGTTCTAGGCCAACCAAAAGTCTTGCAGCTTCATCTTCAACGTGCTGTACAGTCCTACGCTTGCTTTGATCTTTGATTATGTTATTCCACCCCGAGCATGTTTTTTTCCATGCATGTAGGCCTTCAAAATTTACCGCCCCAGAGAGTTGTGGATTCCGCACATGTGAAGTGTACGCATATGAATTTGAACATAAATATACTAACTTACTACAAAAAACGATACAACTTGCTGTAAGATGCTGCTAAAATAATTCACATTTAGAGTCACCAACATATTCTCTCTGTTCAGAGAGATTCGTCACTTGGAATGTCGCACCCATTCGTAAACAAAGCTTTTGCATGGTGGAGGCAACATACCTTTTCGTTTCTTTTTTGCTCGCAACGCCGTACTACGATTCTTACGAGATTTCACTGGAAGTGCAAAGCTTTCACCGCAGTCGGAGGATGTAGAATGCAGAGTGGGAGCCGCTTCGCAATCCTTTTCCGAGCTTGATTCCGCAACTGCACATCACGTATTGCACGGGTTTTCTTCAATGCGGTTTCACTACACTGCGATTATTATAATTTTCGTACAACAGACGCATAACAGGAGCCTGCAGATGGCTCTTTTCACGGCAGGTTGTGGTGGGCCCAGTTGGGAAGAAGCGCTAAAATGATTGCCCTTGATTTTGTTGTTATTGCCTCGCCTTGCCCACACTCTGCCTTGCTAAAGCATGCCACTACACAGGTTGGTTGGCTGGTTTTTCTATTATAAAGACTTTGAGCATTGCTTTTGATTCCACTGCACTGGGACAAGAAGAGTCGACACTCGAGTTTTATCAGACTTCACAGCAGATTCGCAATGGGTGTCCTCGTCCTGCCCGCATCCTTTTTTTCTTGATATAAAAAATCCTTTGTGACATACTATGGCCTTGCCTAGTTGACATTAACACTAACGGACAAATCCGGTGTCAATTGACACTTTGCAACTTTGAGCTTCGATAACTCACCCAAAATCTTATATTTTTGAAAAGTTTTTTTTAAAAGGATTTTCAAAATTTTAAAGTCCGTGAATTTCTGAGATACAACTTTTTACTAAAATCAAAAATGCTTCACTTTTTAACTAGAATGAGTTGAAGAAGAAAATTCGAAAATGCATGTATTCTGCCTATAATTTGTGACATTCGGTATTCAACTACGTTTTCATGGAATTTGGTTTCTGAAAAAAAATCGTATAGTTTTTAAGATTTTGAAAATGTTTTCATCGGTGGATTTTTACTTGAGGGGGTGGGGGAGGTAACGGGTGAGAGGGGAGTAGGGTCACACACTCAACAAACTCAACGCATTATGAAACTAGAATAGTTTGCGCACAACTGGTGAAAATTTCCGCCCAATTGGTCAACAATTGCCAAAAATACCCTTCTAGGCGTCAATTGACACCTCGATTTGCACGAATGTACGAATTTGCACGAATACACCGTAAGTGTTAAGTCGTGTGTTGTAAACAAATGGGTTTTCAGATGTTGTTCAGTGCGTAAGCTTTGCAAATTGTGGCGGAGGTGTCTTGGTGGGGATGCCGGTCTGCACACGGCACGACTAGTGCTAAAATCTCATTTAGTTTGTGAAAGTACTGAATATCCGGCTCTGAATATATCAAATCATTCTAGTAAGCCGTGAAACGGCAGGCATATGAATACTGTACAACACCGGTACAGACACTCTTGCTCAGGAGAGATTAAACAGTGGGTTCGCTCGGACCACTGTGGACTTTTTTATGTCCGGTACTGTACAGTCTGACAGACGTCATTCGAGTTACAACAATAATAATATTGCGTGTGTCAAAATAAACAAATCTTTGGTGTAGTGTATATTGTTTACAAGTGAATTTTTCGATAATGGCCAGCTGGAATTGTGAAAATTTTCTAATCAATTTACCGAATTACATCTAGAGATAGGAATTAAATGCATGCATTATCCGGTCACATTTTCTTCGATGTGGAAACATGTAGAATCGGTTCAACAGTGTTATCTCGAGGTCACAGTACAGTGAATTGTTGTTGATATTTTTATGAATTGTAAAATGCATATAAGTAACTTTCGTGAGGCGCCTGTGATGCTAGAACTCCTGTGTAAATATTCGAATCGAATCGCACATGTCTTTGACCCACGTACATGGATAGCATTTGCAACCCAGAGCTAGACCTGGCTAGAGCAAGAGTTGTTCTCCAAAACTCTTAGATCGCATATTGGACTTCGGACAGTGCAGTACATATACAACTTCTGCTATTTCTGGCTAATAAACGTCATGAAAACAGATAGAAAACATTTACCGATGTTTATGCAATGAAACTAGAGTCATGAAACGGAACATTCTGATCGGTTTTTAATGGTCGAAATCATTGCATAATGATTATGACGTGTTGACGCAAAGTGTGCCATATTACCGCATCATGGTTTTATGAATAAATCGGGTTCTCTTCATCGCTGCAACTAATTGCCGTATCTGTTACATGTGGCCGTATCTCTTACTGCTTTTTAGTTTTTTTATTGTCGATAAGCTCCAATTGGGCTTCTCTAACGAATCGAGTCACCGAATGGCTCTATCGTCGAAATGAATCTATCGTCTTATCAGCAATACACACGACGATAGGTTTATCTTTATGTAATTGGCTGTACTATATGATTTATTTGATGAATGTCAATGTAAACTATGAACATGGGACACACGCAACGGTTGAACCGACAACTGCATCATTACACTACACTTAAATTATTACATTAACTTATTGAAAAAATCGTCTGGCATTCGTTGTTTCTCGTTGAATCCGATGATA
>KZ068418.1:27515-39219 GCA_002091845.1 Anopheles cracens | reverse complement strand
CACGGTGTCGATCTAATGGCTCTAATTCAGCTCTAAGTCAGCTCTCCGGAACCTTACGGCTGACGTAATACGTGGTTCCTTGGTTCCTAGGTCCACGCAGGTAGCTTCGTGCCATTCCATGCCATTAGATAAATGATAACAAAACTCCAATAACGAGACAACGATACACTATTTGCTATATTGTATATCCATACCAAACCGGAAACTATTTGATTTATCTCGTTGATAAGAACTGTATCGTCTTTCTTGGCCAATTGTGTGATCACCGGCTAATATGAAGTGTTAGTTGATTAGTTTTTCATCTATTTCACACCAGTATGCAGTATGCAAATACTTTGTTCCAGTATGACGACTGCCTAAAACGTATTGGTAATGCCAACGTACACGAACCGACATGTTCGTTCTCTGGGATTTCTCATTGTCTATATCATCTTATACCAGCTTTCTTTTCTCTTGTATTGAGCATCAAATCTGCACAACTTTACAAAACATATTCTTACGCATACTTTCCTCTCCCTCTTCTAGGATAGTCGTGTCGTTGTGTGACCTGATCCGTGAAAATTGCGTGACCTGATAAAGTGAAGTGATCTTCTCGCCTGATACTACGCCGCCGCACCAAACGCCCCCATCATGACCGATTTTACGGACGATTTGGAAAACTGGATGGGACGGCTGCCAAGCGAACTCAAGGCGGTACCGATAATACATTTGGCCATTCCCGGTTCGCACGACACGATGTCATACGGCATCAAAAACAAAGCCCCGGTAGCACCGGACGCCGAACCGATCATAGGAACGCTGAACAAATTCATTCCCTGCGTCGTGCGGCGGTGGGCCGTAACGCAGCGCTACTCTATTCTGGAGCAGCTGAAAAGTGGGGTCAGGTAGGTGTGTCCCAGCGCAAGCCGGATTGCGCATCCTGCCTAACGTCTTGCTTCCTGCCTCCCCGCCCGCTTCGTCTTAGGTACTTTGATTTGCGAATTTGCATGAAACGGCCCGAGAACAAGTTTTACTTCGTCCACGGGCTGTTCTGCGAGGAGATTACCGAACCGCTGGATCAGCTGAAGGACTTCCTGCGCACCCATCCGAAGGAGTTTGTCGTGCTGGACTGCCAACATTTCTATTCCTTCAATCCGACCGACCACTGCATGCTGTCGGCGGAGCTGAACCGTATCTTCGACAAGAAGATATACTCCCGCAACGTCAGCGAGCTCAAGGACTGCACGCTGGAGTCGGCCACCGGGAACGGCAAACAGGTGCTGATCGTGTACCGCAGCGATGCGTGCGTGAACGACCGGTTCTGGCTGAGCCAGGACTGGCCGACACCGTGGCCGAACGAGATTAACGTGAAGAAGCTGCAGCAGTATTTGGACGAGTCGCTCGCCCAGCGTCGCCCCGACACGGGCTACGTGTCGCAGTGCGTGCTCACACCGACGGTGCGCTACATCGTGCCACGCTTCATGTCGTCGCTGCGGGCCACCTGCGCCAAGGCGGTCGACCGGCAGCTGATGGAGTGGATCAAGGGCCAGATACCGGGTACGTTCGCTGGCGAGGAAAAACCCCGATCGAACGTGTTTCTGGCCGACTTCGTCGACATCGCCGACAATCAGTTCTGCAAGGTGGTGGTGGCGCTGAACAAGAAGCTCCTGGAGCAGGAAAGCAACAGCACGCACAGTTCTCCGTCGAAAAAGAGTTTGTAAATCACACCGGGCACGTGCAAACGAGACCGCGTTGTGGTTGCCATCGTAAGTTAGTTAGTATGATACTTTTTAGGATCTGATTGCTGTGGTATAACCGTCTGAAGCACGCTTTACTTCTTTATTACTGTGATAATATCGTTTCCCGGAACTTGGTTTTGGTGCTGTATACACTTGGTATATTTAGTTACAAGACAAACAAAATGTTATTAAAATATTTTGACAAAGTTTTTTTTTTTTTTTTTACTTAAATTGGTGCTTCGGTTTTCACAATTCTCTTTATCTCTGACAAGTCAGTAAGCTGGGCTTCTGATGTGACGACAAAGTAACGGCGAATATTAGTCCTCGTGGGAAACTAACCCATGGCGAGGTTTAGCACAAACACAAAAGATAATTCTAAAGTTTCAAGGTTTTATATATGGCCTCTGGCGATGTGGCGGAAGTGCTGCAGATGTAGACAAAACAATGCTCTTCTTTACCTAACGGCTGCAAAAGACAATCGACAGCAAACGAAACAATATACTAAAATACAACTATATTGCTTCAACAATACCATAGTTTTGTGTGGAATTTCACTCGCTCTCTTCACTCCCATTCCCGTACTGTGTTTCAAATACTGCTAACAATATGGAATAAGAGATGTTGCCTAACACGTTGTGTATGAATTTGAGAAAGCAAACAGTGAGACACGATCGCAAACAGACCGACTAGCGAAAGGGCGAACAAACATTTGTAGCATAAGCATAAGAATATATACTTACATGTTGCTGTTTACTTTCATGTTCAAAAGTTATTCGAATGCCAATGGCGTTCGGGCGGGTAAAACCGAACCGGACAATCAAACGAACGGGTGAATCAGCCCGGAACGGGAACCGACGGAGGACGGGTTTCAACATTATGCACTCCAATGCGCCGAGAGTTCTTTCGGGTTTGCAATATACCTCCACCGTACATGGTACTATAAATGTATTACAGCAGAAACCAAATGTCTAAATGTTTATACAAAAAAAAATAAAAGGAAATAATCTCAATTTCTGTAGGTAACTTCTCAGCCGCCTGTATGCCGGGATTTGACTGTAAGCATATTTGTTGGGGATCAACACTTGGGGATCCGCTCCGTATCGATATAAAGCAAACACGAGTAGAGAGAAGGTGGCAAGACAGCAGCCCGACACGCTGAAATAAATGGCCTACAGAATGAAAAAGAATCAATCAATCTACAATAGCACTATCCTCTTCATTCTTCGCCACTGAAAGCATCTTTGAGACTATTGTTCAAGAGTGATTAGCAGCAATAGGCTCTAGTAGAGGATCTAAACCAAAATTGGAGGATCTTACAACATAACCTTTCATTGCTTCCCGTCCAACTCTACTGTAGCGACCTTTTTTGGTCTCTGGGACGAACGACACGACGTATTAGTGGGAGACAAAGCGGATGCGCCTGTTGGCAATATTGAGTTGAAAGTCAGTACGTATTTGTACATTGTGTAGCTAGTTTTATGACTGATCTTTACTCGCGGCAAATCAAGGGAAAGTGTATCGGAACGGAATGGAATGGTAACGGCTACTACTTTCCGCTGCACACAACAATATGACTGACGAAAGATCGGTACGCCAATCCGTTAATCGGTGTGGCCCACTTCTGTGAAGCACTAGAAGAGGAGAATGATAGGAATCGAGGGCGTAGAATGAACAACCCACCTTTATATGACTCAATATCTTGCACAACGTTGTTTGTTGGAGGTTAACTAAGCATACGCAAGCTCAAACAAAGGACCGACACTGTGTTTGTCGTCATCTACTGGAGTACGATACAGGTATCATATTGTAGGCAGATATGTACTATACATTATAAACCGTAACATGCAAGCATTGTACATGGTGTAATTGTGATGTTTAACATATTTGTGGAACCGGTTGGTGGAACATTCGATTTACGGTATCGTTGTGCGCGGTTCGAAGAGATTGAAAAATATACATTTTGCTGGAACCAAAATTGAGACGGTGTTTATAACGCTATAGCACCCTAGTGTTAACGAATTCAAAAAGAAAGAGAAACACAAACACATGAAAGTCGTCTTTCAGTCCCAGTCCAAAGGCTACTACGATCCGACCGCAGTTTATTTGTTTCTACGCACTAAACGACCGTAAACTAAATTTGGCCAACTAGGATCGGAACGCACTACATTAACGCAAACTGCGCATTCCCTTCACCAAATCGATTGACAACCGGGAAGGAAAGGGAAGGGGAAGCAGTTTCCCTCCGCTTAGAGGGCCTTAATCGAGAGTTGCTTCATTTTCGGTGCCTGCTTCTTGAGCTGACGCTTCTGTTCCTTCTTCTCCCAGCGTCGCTGCTTCTCCGGGTCCTCTTCGGCGAGAATCTTCTCCTTCTCCGCCTTGCGCTTTTCCTCGCGGCGTAGCGCGGCTGCCTCGGCACGGGCCTGATGGGTGCTCTTCATGAACTCTTCCTCGACGGCGGCACGATTCTTGTCCGATTTCGCTTTGGCCTGCGTGCGGATAGGAAATACAAGTAAAGTTAAGGCGTCGGAATCACCACTCTGGAGCCACCCGTTCCCCTTCGTGCTTACCTCCTTCGAAAGCTTCAAACGCCGAACGCGATCCATGAGGTAAAACACGAGTATTAGCAATGGCTTCATCTCTTCCAAATCGCCTTTCACGGGAACATTAAAACCACAGTGCAGAATGCGCTTCACCTCTGGACGCTTCAGCTGGTTCGGGTCCTCCTGCTGGATGGGACCACTGTACTGATCCGACAGGTGGATGTAGTCGATCAGGTGTGAGTACTTATTTAACGCTGCCACTATCCTACCATCTAACACACTAGCGGAAACTTCGGCAATCTCCGATAACACCGCAAAACCGGGAACACCATACTTATCCTCGGCCTTGCTGACTAGACAACAGAATTTGTTCTGTGAAGTAAAGCAAATATCAAGAAAATAAGTTTAACCAGGTCTCTCTCTCCCGCTCCCTTCCGCTTGGGCATACTACATACCAAATCGTTGAGCTCCTTGAACATCTTCGTAGCTTGCTTTCGGCTAGCGACACAGAACACAAAGTTGTCCATCGAGTCCGGCGACAGTTCGACCTTGATATGAAGCTGATCCTGCACCGGCTTCATTATGCCGGCTTAACACAAAGTTGTCCATCGAGTCCGGCGACAGTTCGACCTTGATATGAAGCTGATCCTGCACCGGCTTCATTATGCCGGCTATCAGCGACACCAGATCCTGCCGTTTGATCATCTTCAGCTCGACGAGCATGCCCTCGCAGCACGTGCGCCCACTGCACCACAGAGTGTAGACGCTTTCGCTTTCTTTGTTAAAGCTAAAGGTCGATCCCTCCGTTTCCTTCTTGCCATCGTCGCCGACGAGCGCGAAATTGTCCTCCAGCAGGGTACGATGGATCGACAGCCACTGGTTGGCGATGGCGGAGTTCTTCTTGTTGCCCACCAAATAGTTGGCAAAGTACGCCATCAACCCGGCCAGCATCAGCATTTCCATCCAGTACGAGTCCCAGTGGGTGCGGAAGTGGATCGGCACCTTCGGTATGGTCAGCTTCGGTTCGGCATGCTTACCCCCGACCGGTGGTTCACCCTCGCGCAGCTCGTCCTGCTCACCGATCGTACCGGCAAAGCCTTCGAACTCTTCCTCGTCCTGGAAGTGCTCGAACTCACTGTCCTCATCCTCCACAATCCCATCGTCGTCCGCCTGATCGTCGTCTATCTCCATGAAGTCCTCGCTGTCCTGCGGTGATGCTCCACCAGCTCCTTTGGGTTGGCCCTTTGCCGGATCGATTCCCTGGCGTGCTTCTGCGCCCGCCTGAGCCGGTGCGGGTGGCTGTTGCCCGGCTTGGTGCGTTTCGCCCATAACAAACTCGTCGTCATCGAAGTCTTCGAACTCGGCAAAATCATTATCCTCGCCATTGTCTGCTCCACCTTGTGCCACTACGAACTGCGGCACTAGACAAAGTAGGGCCAAAACTGCCGCCAGAGGAAGCAGTAGCCGCATGATGGTGGTAGACGACCCTGGGAATGGAAGGTAAAATATGGTTCCCAAAATAATCTCTAATCAACAGCACCCCCAGGCTGCCCTGATATCTGTAGGTACGACGTACTCGAGTGCCAACACTTACCACTCCACTCGATCCGAAATCACCGACGAACGATTAGAGAAACCTACAATCGACAATGAATTAAATCGCTTAGTTAGCGTTCAGTTCGCACACATTTATTATTTCATAAAAAATTGTCAATTTTTCACTTACAAACAGTTTAACCTAATTCTTAATTGCACTTTTAATCAAAGTCAGTGTAGAGACCAGGTCGCCGAAAAACCCCGTTTTGACGTTTTGAAAAAATAAAAAATGAGCCTGACACATGGTCACCTATCTGTCAAACGATGTTTTGTTTGTTGTTCGGAATTTTGTTCAAGCGATCGGTTACTTATAAATGATATGAATGCAACGATTACATATTAAATTATGCCTTGCTGACTAGACAACAGAATTTGTTCTGTGAAGTAAAGCAAATATCAAGAAAATAAGTTTAACCAGGTCTCTCTCTCTCTCTCGCTCACTTCAGCTTAGGCATACTACATACCAAATCGTTGAGCTCCTTGAACATCTTCGTAGCTTGCTTTCGGCTAGCGACACAAAACACAAAGTTGTCCATCGAGTCCGGCGACAGTTCGACCTTGATATGAAGCTGATCCTGCACCGGCTTCATTATGCCGGCTTGTTTTGTTTGTTGTTCGGAATTTTGTTCAAGCGATCGGTTACTTATAAATGATATGAATGCAACGATTACATATTAAATTATTTAACTGGCTATGGAACGTGGCAAACTAGACAACGTATTATTTGGTTATTGTTGATGGACTCATGTAAATTTTACTAGTGTTGTTTGCAGACAGTGTGTGCTGTTATTGTGCCTGCTTGGAATTCTGCTTCGATACGGTTATTTGCGTAAAAACTAGTCTGTGGAATCTTGAATGGGCAGTGTTGAGTTTAGCGGTACGCGGCCCGAGTACGGCAGCTTAACCCTGTCTCTACCAACTAAAACACAACACATTCCTGACAACCGGGCTACCCGGGTAGCCAGCGACTACGAACGCGAATAACTTTTTACCACCTCTTTCTATCTTCGTTTTTACCAAAATCTTTAATATAATATTAAATATAAGCAATAAATGGATACATATGATGGAGCGTGTTGTAAAGGGTAAATTTTGCTAGCAAGTAAAACTGAGGATTCTACTCCAAAGAGAATACCATCATAAACCCATGCGATTGATATTGATTTCGATCTAATATGACTACACCTACCATTTCCAGCATTTTACCATAGAGAATTGGCGCCGTTGCTCCAATGGGTTGGAGCGAAAAATGGCAGCATCCTGTACATAGATATATAAAAAAAAACTAACAAATAAAGCGTTGGTTCCTAGTACCGCTTGCAGTTTCCGTTAGTCTTACAATAATCTATTTATCTATTCCTCCGATGTGTGAAAGAATTAAAACAGCTCGATATAATTGTTAAATGCAAAACATCAGACACATTCCAATATTCACTTTATATTTATTTTCTCAATGTAGCAAGAAGTCAACTCTAATCGACAGTAATATCCCCTCAATACGTTACGAATTATAAATTGTGTTGCCCTACAGGTTGGCTGTCCTTTTTACATGTGTTGGCTTCGTGTGGTAAATGTACAACTTCAAACTATAAAATCTCATTACAAACGACGAGCACGTGTAGAAATTGGAATTGCGTTCTACACGTTTGCTTTACAATAAAAAAAGATGTATTGTTAGCCCTTAACAGATCATGCACGTCCGTGCGACAAAAAGAAAATGAAAATCACACCGTTTTCAACGATAGGCAGATTTTGTTCTGTCTACGTAATTTTATGAACCGAATGATTTGTGTGAAACTTTCAGAACGCTAATAGCTCTGCAACGGCTTCGTCACCGGCGTTGCTAGCGTTCTATTTATGATGGCTTCGAGGGATTTGTTTTTAAAAATAGTTCCTTAAAATCTCGACGCTTATAGCTAGTCTTAATGCCTATATGTCGACACCTCTGCTACGATCTTGCCACCACTTTACGCAAGTATGGTAAAGCTTATATTTGCATCTCACAACGTCACATGCTGGAGTTACCGTCGCCGGGCAGTAATATCTTACACATACATTTTTAAAAATCGAATGCACCTCTTGACAACCATGTAATTCGATTAACTAGTGCCGTACAGTGAGTACCTTCGTGTTAGTTGTGTTGATCACTCTAATGACAAGTTAACTTTTGCAAACGGTTTTATATACACAATGTAGATGCCCCCGCAAGGGGAATGAAAAATTAACGATCATCATACAAAAGTCCACAACTTAATTTCCGATTCAGTACAAAACGTGTAACGATACGCAACGAGTGGGAAGCCATCTGTACCAAACGCAAATAAAAAAAAAGAATGTTAAGAAAGCAATTCGATCAAGGCATACCTAGATAGAACAGTAATAATGGTAGTAATGTAAGAGTTGTGCTTTGCAATAAATCCACGCGCACACGAATGTTGGCCAACGTAAAACAATTTCATTGTTTTTTTTTTGTTGCATTTGCTTGCCCCTCTGCAGTGCAGAATAGAAAGTAAACACAGCACAGCGAAAATAAATAGCATAATGACAGTAAAAAGGTCACGATCCATCATCCCGTTGTTAAATTATTTGCCACTAGTATTGAGCTGCGTTATCGACCGCCTTCGGTATACTTGAAACTACTTGTACTTTTGTCCCAGTTGCGTTATGCTTTTTCCCCGTGCTCCTTCAGTACGTATTTGCTTCTGCTGCTGCTGCTTGTTACTGTGTGTAAACTGATTGTTTTATCTTACGGTTGGGTTTAGCTTGTGTGCTTGTTTCGGTTGTGCTTTCGGCACCGAATCCATCCCTTCGGCGATCACGCGCCGGTAGGAGTAGGGACGGGCGCGATATTTTCCGTCCGAGCCCATCTCCAGCAGATCGCACACGATCCCGTCCGATCCGACGAACGTTTGCCCGTGCAGCTCACCGTTTTCCACCATCCCGAAGCCGCCGGTATTCTGGTCGTAGTCTATCTCGGGCGGTAGGTCATCCTGCACCACATCACCATTGGCGGGTCGGTACTCTTCAATGATGTGTTCCGCTGCACCACCACTCTCCAGCTCGGCCACCAACTCGCTTGTGGTACCTGCGTTAAACAAACCAGGGTTAAATTCTTTGCTCAACTTCCCCAGTGGACACAAGGTTTCACTTACCGTATCCAACACTAACGTACTCCACCCGTCCCTCATCGTCAGCCTCTTCAACGAACTGCTCATCTTCTGGCACCTCCTCGATCAGATAGTCGTAGTTGGCCGGTTCCTCCTCGATGATGATGCCGTCCATGTCCAGCTCCATGTCCACGCCAACCTCAACCGTTTCCGTCTGCGGCTCATCGTAGTCATCCTCCTCGATGCCGTCGTCGTCCTCTTCCCGTTCTATCCGGCTCGGTTCGTCGTCAAGGTCTTCCTCAGCGTCAGCCGAATCCGTCGCCGAAGACGAATCGTCTCCGCGTCCCGTTGAGATAATGTCGTACTCACCGGGCGACATTGCATCCCCTGTGCTGTTGTGGGTGCTGTTCGCCGTATCGTCCGTGTGATTTTCTGCAGCGCCCTTACTTCCATCCGCCTCCAACTGCACGTGAGCGTCAACAACGACACACTGCTCGACCGTTTGATGCTCGTCGTAAGTTGGCGTACGATCTAGTTCACGCTCCCACGCATCCATACTTCCGGAGATGGATCGTCCAGCGTCCGGTTGATCGGAAGTTTCGGAGCTTACCTTCATCTTCTTCGCACCGACCGCTATGCTGCCGGAGCTCGCGGTTACCAGCGGTAAGGTTCCCTTGAACGGAACGAGCTGGCTGGTTGAAATTGTTATCTTACGTACGGCCGCACCACCGTCGCTGGGAATGCTTACGGTAGGAGGGGATTGCTTTTGAGCGTTAAGAGGTTGATGATTCGCGGACGTGGCGGAGTTTTGCCCCACTGACTCACTGTGTCCGTCGTTCGTTGACGCGTCTAGCGGGCTTCTGTCAGAGTTTATCATCTCATCACCGAACACCAAACTCGACACACCCCTCGGATCCGTGTTCATTTCGAAAGTCGTCGGCATACTGTATGGATTAGGAACGGTTTGCACGATCACCTTCGGCGGACTGCTTTTGGTGACCGGCTGTGTCGGAGCCGTCGTCGAATCCACCACACTCTTCGGGATGGTGATCTTTTGACCCAGATTTAGCACCCCCGGCACGATCGACAATTGCGGTAGGATCAAAACGTTGTTTTTCGGAACCGCAGGAGTAAGCGGCGCACCTTGTGGAGCACCGGCGGCAACGGGCACCAGTTGCAATTTCTGCACGGACAGTTTGTTGCCACCCTTCACCGCGGTGAATCCGGCTAGGGTAGGTTGCTTCGGTGCGGTGCTGTTTGCATTACTCGCATTCGGAGATTGCATTGGCTGACTGACCGTCGCAGCAGATTGAGAGACTGTCTTAGTAAGAGAGAACGGATCGCTAGTTTCGAGAGCAGGACGCGGTTGGAGCAAGGCGGAAGCTTCCGTCGTTGCGTTAACGGGGACACTCGGCTGCTGGGGGTCGGGCGTTGAATTCTCGGCCGATGCAGATGGAGCCATTTTCACATTCTTACCAGCCGGTTTTGCGTTTGAATCGCGACTTTTAGAGCTCCCCCAATCGCTTTCCGGGTTGTAGTCCGCATGCAGCAGATGAAGGGGTTTCGGTATGCCCAAACTTGCCAGCGTGGCGGCTGCTGTTGAAGTAGGAATAAGAATGTTCTTGCTAGGCGATTTGCGCTGATAGTTCAGCAGCGGGTGCGGCAGCGTTTTGTTGTACGCGTAGAAACCAAGTCCCTTGAGCGAGAGGCTCACGTTTCCTCCCTTGGCACCCTGGTTACACTGGGTCGGGTTCAACTTGGACAGATTGTACTGGATGTCCTTCTTGGACGAGGGCAGTATTCCTTGCTGGTGGTTGTACATGTGGGCCGACGGAGAAGTCGAGTTGGGGCCAGAAGGAGCGACAAAATTGCCACCCTGCGTGGGGTATTGCTGAGGTTTTCCCGTTGCGTTGTTCAGGTGAGCCTGGTGTGACGTTGGCATGTTGGAGGTGAGATGATGTTGAAGCTGTAGCGGCTCTGTGCTGGGGCCACCGTTCGTCGTGCTCTTACCGTCGTACGGTACCGCGTACGAATGTATCAGATGTGGACTGTGCACGTTGTTCGTTCGGGCCGATTGTTTCATATTTTTCGCGGCACCATGTTTTGACATTTTCGCGGGCGGGTGGGAGCTTTTGGATTTCAACGTTCGTTTTGTGGCCTGCTGTTTTTTTCTCGCTGGACGCTCGCCGGATTTGTTGCGCTTTTCAGATGCTTTGTTTTGTGAGTTGGTGTTGGTTTCGGATCGATTGGGCTCTTTGTTTAGCAGTATATCACACAAGGAGGGCTGTTCGGGCATGGTCGAAGTAAACGCTGACGTTTTCTCCACTTCTTCCGCTACGGGTACCTCTGCTACATTTTCGGATGCTATTGCTGTGTTTTCCACTGTTTTAGGTACATCGGTACACTTCACCTCGCGATTGATATAACTTTTGGACATAATATCCTGCAGCTGTAGACAAAGGCGAGAAAACAAGCAGAATAAGGATATCATATCGACACGGGAGAACCAGAGCTATGCCAATGAACTCACCGGATCCGACGTGACAACGGCAGCATCCCGCACGAATCCACTCTCAAACAACGGAAGTTCCTTCCTTACCAGCTCGAATCTGAACATTTCATCGGCTTTCTTTTGCCGATCGGCGGAAGTGTCAGCAGGATGTGGCAGCTTACAATTGGCACGCGTAAGCTGCTCGTACACAGTGTTGGCTATGTACGTCAGCGCCGTGTGAGGAACCGTCCG
>KZ068415.1:206047-222163 GCA_002091845.1 Anopheles cracens | reverse complement strand
TTGTGTATCATAAATTCGCGATAGCTGCGGCCCGTAACGATATGGGCCCGCAAAGACACAGCAGAAAGGAACGGAGAAGGCAACGAAAAGAAGAAGCAAAAAAAAACGGGACCAACAAGAGAACCATATCGTTCACCATTTCGGTCGATTGGAGCGCGCCCGTTCTCTCGTCGTTGTTCCAACTGGGTGAAACCTGCGCGGTGGAAGGTGGAGGTGGCCGTAGAACGGGGTGGTGGTTAAATTACTACCATAATAGCATCAACAGCAGCAGCCAGGCCAGGCAAGCCAGCTAGCGAGCTGCTCGTTTGCGAGCGTAATGGAATTTGTATCAACCCTTCGCCGAAATGGGTCCCCCCCACACAAACCCATTTCACCTTTGTGTGCGCGCCGGGCCCGGATTAAGGCGGCACGATATAGTCGTCTTCCTGTGGCATCGCTGTGCCAACGACGTCGTCGTCGTCCTCGTCGTCTCATCGCTGTTCTTTATCAATTTATTAGATTATAGGTGATTTTTATATGAACAACGATTGTTATTGTTTGAACCGCGCAAGGCAACGAGGCCATAACCTCAAGCCACGCACCTTATTAATTTTACTATCCTCCTTCTCCGGCCAGCTACGAACGGGCCACCGGCGGGGTGGAAAACTTTTCAATAGCAACAACAACAAAAAACACACCACCCCACCAGCCGCGAGACTCGCATTGATTCCTGCCCGTTCTCCTTGCGGGTGGCGTTGTACGTGAGCTCTCAATAAATTGCCTCGGAAATTACGGACCGAAGACAAATAAGGAACACGACCTAGCCCAACCGGGGCGGTGTTGGAAATAATTCTTCTTAAAGTTTGTCATTCTTAAGTCTCTCAAGTCCTGGTCTCTTCCCGGTGAGCGTCTGAAAAAGACAACCGAAAGACACCCAAGACAAGATTCATTCACCCCGCAGGGCGCGCGAGCCCGCTTGCTGCGGAGGTTGCGCGAAATTTATAAACTTTTCTGTAACATATATTTTAACACCATAATTTAGCAACTACCGCGTCCGAAAACCCGGGTCGCTCCGGGCAGTACGCGGCAGCCTCCCAGCTTTTCCCTCGGTGATAACATTTTTTCGTTGTTGTCTCTCCGTCTGTCGTGCCCCGTTTGTTTGTTCTGCTGGGCTCTTCCGGATGGGCGAAAAGTTTCTTTCACACCTCATCGTTTTTCACTTCGCACCGCTTCTCACCTTGTGCGCAGGAGCATCTTGCGTGGTTGTTTTTGTTTTTTGCTCTTCTCGGCTATAATATTGCACATTGCGGGTGGAGAATGGAAAATCGATGCTGCTGCCGTGTGAAGCACGCAAGCGTTATGTGGGAGAGAGGCGCGAGCGCGCGACAGGGAACGCAACGCGTTGCCACCCCGCAAGCATAAATCAATGTCAGCGAGCCTGGCGGACGGTGCCCGGGAGGATACGTAGGATATGTGTTCGCAATGGCGCAACGGCTCTCGGATCCCGGTACGGTCATCTCAGTACGGTGCGGAGTCACAGCCATTCCTGGAAATCGAATATTCTTCACGCTCACGGGTATGTACCGCTGTCCTGTTCGTCACCCAGCGGACACACCACATCCTTGGGGGGAGGGGTGAGGGGGTGGTTGGTGGGTGGACAATCGTGAAACATAACTCCTCTCGCACTTGGGCGTTGGGAGCCGCTGCCTCGCTGGTACCTCCGAGTAGGTCCGGCGAGAGCAAGTCGCCGATTCGTGGCACCGAACAGTACATAAATATAAATCTTATGCTCCCAACTTAACGCAATTAATCGCGGTAGGGATGAAAACTTTTGCTCAACATGCAAACGGCCGAACCGAATCGATTATAATGAAAGGAGCGCCCGTTAGAAGCAGAAAAGAGAAAGGGTTTTTTGTTCGGCAATCGAACCCGGGGAATGAACGTGAACGTGACAACTACGGCTAGCTACGGACCGGCAGCCATTCGCCACCGGAACATAGGGCCATTGTCTGCGGCGAACTTCGCGAAACGACCCACCCCAAACCATCCATCGCTCCCGTTCCCGAAATGCGCTAGAAACAAATGGTTATAATAAAATTACACTTTGTGTATCATAAATTCGCGATAGCTGCGGCCCGTAACGATATGGGCCCGCAAAGACACAGCAGAAAGGAACGGAGAAGGCCTTTTCTGCGGATTGCCGTCGGAAAAACAGACACCCGGGCGTCGCTGGCGTTTACAGAGGACCCTTCTCAACGTACGCAGCGAGGCCAGTGGTGCGCCCACCGCCCCGTTTGATGGACATAAATCAGCTTCCATTAGGGGGGGGGATTGGGGAAGAAAACTTTGTCACCCTCGCTTAGGATGAACGTCTCCTAGGTGGTGTGCGGTGGTATTTGTGTGACGTCTCCTTTGTGTGTGTGTGTGCGTTTGGTGCTTCGCTCCGGTTTGACAGGCAGAGCGAAAACTTCCATCCAAGTACGCCGCTGCAAACATCCTCGTCAGAAAGTTTATCTTATATTTCCCATCCCGCTTTCCCGTGCGGGCGAGCGTGCGCTCGTGTCATTTCAGTTGAATTATTTCGCTCGTGAGAGGGTGTCCTTTTGGAATGTGTTTGTTGGTGTGTGTGTGTGTGTGTGTGTGGCACCCTTCGTTCCCCATCTCAAGCTCGAGGTTCACCGGGAATTGGCGGGAATAAAATGTTGCCCATTACATAAACCTCTCCGTCCTGCTTCCTGCGGCATGGGCTGGAAGGATGCTGGCGGCCGTTCGGTCCCATTTTGTGTATCGGCGGGGGCCAGCATCGGGGATCGGCGATCCAGACGGCTTCATCGCTGATAGCGCCCACGGCGGGGGGAATGGGCGAGATAGGCGATGCGCATGCCCCACGGTGGTGTTGGTAGTTGTTCGGCACGCACGCACGCAGTTGCGCAAAAAATCCTTTCCCGCGCCGGGAGAGCACGCACGGGAGAGCAGGGCGCACGGGGCGCGATTTACGCGGGATGAAGATGAATTTCTTGCTCGCTTCCATTTTGTTGCAGAAGACAACGAACGTGGGGCTTTTCTGCGGATTGCCGTCGGAAAAACAGACACCCGGGCGTCGCTGGCGTTTACAGAGGACCCTTCTCAACGTACGCAGCGAGGCCAGTGGTGCGCCCACCGCCCCGTTTGATGGACATAAATCAGCTTCCATTAGGAGGGGGCTAAAATTTCCTCCTGATTGATACGCTTTCATGGTCCGCGCCCAAGTCGGCGAAGGAAAGCACCATGGCCATTGCCACAAATCCCGACGGGCGGTAGTCAAAAGTTTCGGCTACCGAATACGTTGACGCCATTCTGCGGTGGGGTGGGAGAATTTCTCCTGCCCCGGTGGGGTTGGGAGGCGAAAAACGCCCGTCCGGTAGTCAGCCGAGCGTGGCATTCCGGTCGGACCATACCAAGCGCTGTGCAACCGTCGGGATGGAGCAAAAACAAAGAGAAACCCAGAAATCCATTCTCTACCAAAGGGCGGCAATAATAGAGGGAGGCTTCGCCTCCTTCGATCGCACCGCTCCACACCGAAACGGACACGTCTTCGAAACGTCAAAATTCTTGACATACCATTTTTCGTGCTCGCCGTTACCGGTCGGCCCATAGCAGGCGGTGCTGCTGCTACTGCCCAGTGGCATTTCATTAATGAAATTCTCCGGCCACGGGGGCGACTAGATGCCGGTTCGCCTCCCGCGATCTGTCAGTTATCGTAGCCGCGCGCCGTGACTTTGCTGAAGCTGAGCTTTCGGGCTAGACTCGCGCGCCCGCCTCCCAAAGTGTGCTCCAAATGCAATGGCCACCGATGGGACTTTTCAAACCGCGGAACTCGGGGGTAAAACGTTTCAGGTCTCCTCCCCAACCGGCAAGGGTCCAAAAATTGAAACTATCGAATAAGCGTTTATTTCGTTCCCATTCCGCCTGCGCGGGACAATGGGTGTAGCTTTTCGTGCTTCTTGTTTTTCCCCCCTGCAGTTTGGTTTGGCCGGACTGGCCATCCGTAGGAAATTCATCACCTTCACAATTTATGTCCATCTCGGCCGGTTGAGGGTGGAAACACGGCACATTATAAATTTTGTTTCGACTTTAATGGATTGTCCGATGTTTTCTATGACGCACGGTTAGTTGTGGGGAGAGCGGGGCGGAATGACGTTCGAAGCGGCGAGGAAAAGTTGTTGGTGGCGTTGAAAAGTTTGGATGAAAAATGGGATTTTCGCTTTGAAATTTGTAGCTTGCTTTTTTGCTTTGCGAGCTGCAATAATCAGAATACAATTTAAAATTTGACTAACAGGGTACGGAAATTGTTCGATTCGAACTGTTTAGACAATAAGAAAGACTTACAAAAAAAGACAAAAATGATAGCTTTTTTAAATGTTATAAAACCTGATAAAAAATAAACATAAAAACACCTAAAGAACATTGGCGAACAACAGAAAGAAACGGAAACTAACTCATAAAAGAAAAACAAACCAAACTGCTCCACATGGCATGGTGCGTGTGTGTGTGTGTTTGCGTCTAAAACACTGATCGGAACCCGGCGATAAATTGGCGCAAGTATTTTCATAACTTATTTGTATTTAAATATATTTTTCAACGCAAACGCATGAAGTCAAAGCTCACGGCGTCATGTTTTTTTTGGCATGTCCGTCAGAATTTCAAACATAATAATAACCCCGCCAAACGATCGTGCCGGAGTGGGCCTGGTGGGGCTTTCTAGCGGTGACAGGCGAGTGACGGCATTCGGGTTGAACTAGATATCTGTTCCTGCTTCCAGCACCACCTATTTCCCATGTCTATCTCCACCTTTCTTTGTGACCGGGACCAGGGAGCGATACAGGGGAGGAAACATAGCGAGGTGTCCTGGTTCAACAAGCTGCCCAACATGAACATCTAGAGCACAGAATGGTTGTGCAGCAGCAGACAGGGAGGAATGCGTACTACACCGCGATAACAAGACGGCCCTGGCGCTATGCAAAGCCCGCGAGGTTTTTTCTGTCGGTGTGTGTGTGTGCTTGCTCCCGATGCTCCCGTACATGAAAGCTCTCCCTCTACCGGGGGAAGCACGCTGGAAGATCTTACGGAAGATCCGCTTATCGCAAACGACTGATCGCGCTCTTCGGTAGGGAGCTGATCGTTCGGTCCCAGTATGCACTGTGCGCCCTTCCCGAGCCAGGCAGGAAGAATTTTGGGTCGCGGTGTATCACGGTAAACACACACGCACACACACACGCACACAATTGACAATCGTGTAACGATTGCGCCCTACCCGGTATCGTTTGTCGTTGCCGGTTCTTATTGGCGGTACGCGCACAATTTGCGTATTCAAATCAAATAACAATTTAAAACAACCGATTCGGCCGCTTCGATCGGTTTCTCCGAGCGGCTTAAGGACCAGCGCACAATGGCCGCGGAATGATGAATTATTTTTGGCAATTAAATACATTTGCCGCGAATTTGATGCCTCAAATGTTCGAAATCATCGTACCCGGTCGTGTGCCCGTTGCGTTTCGGCGCGCGCGCGCCCGCTCCGATGTAACTTCTCTTCAGTTTATTGACTAATTTAAATTAATTTCTCATCGAGCCATTGGGTCCAGCAGCGGTCGGTCGGGCGAGTTCTGCCGGACTGTTTAAAAGCTTCCGTTCGGGTAGCAGGTTCCGGGTTCGTCCCGAAACAACAGACACCCCTCAGCGGGACGCCACATAAGGCGCAGGTCTCCCGGGCTTTGGGTTCGCGACGAGGGGTTCCTGAGGTGGACGGAACTTTAATTAGCAAACTGTGCCAAAATGTGCACGCCCCGCAGGTTCACGCGGCCGCTTCTATGGAGCGGATGCCCAGAACTCCGGCGCGTAATGTCGTGCCTGATGAGTTGCCCCGGTGTAGGCTCGGTGCGTACTACCCAACCCTCCAAAACAGCTGGAACCGTGCTCAATTATCCGCTAATTGCTCGATGCAGCGTGTTTTGTTTGTTTTTAATTGACATTCGGGTGAGCCCGCTGACTCGTGAAGCCGCGCATCGCGACCCGAGCCGGAAAAGTCGGTTATGAATATTGGGTGGCTGACACCGTTTTGGGGGGGGGGAGAGCAAAATCTTCCCCGACGGAACAAATCGGATGCGGACGCGAGCGGAACTGATTGCGGTAAATTGGAGGGCAATTTTAGAAAACCTTGTGTACAACGCGGCGCGGAGTGCATCGCCCGTGCATGTAGCCACCGCGGCGGTAATAAACGCGCCCGGCGAACACATTGTATCGCGGGCCGGTTCGGGCGCTGTCCTAGCTCGAGGCCAAATAAGGCTACCCGGGCCCTGCCGCACTCGCGGCTGCGTCGCACATCCCACATCGGAGCCCTGCCGTTCGTTCAATCGATGATAAATATATGCTAAACGCACCCAGCACCGCCGGAAAGCATTCGGAAATGTGTGTTTCTGCTTTCGGTGTGCGCCGGCCGAAGGTTCTCCTCCCTGTGGTCGAACATTATTATCCTGTCCCACATTCCGATCCGCTGGAATGTGCCCTCCTCTCCGTCTCCGTGCTTATGCTGGCGAGCATAGTGCTGGGTTTCGTTGTGCGTTGAGCAAAAAACAAAACGAAAACAATGCCCGAACATGGTCGAACGCTCGGTGACATACCTCCCGGTATGATTTAATAGCGCATGTAACTCACTCGCCCCGACGTGACCGGCTGCCATATCGTGCCGTTTATTATGATGCACTTGAAAGCTTGAAACACAGGTGTACCCCGTCATCGCGCAGGTCTCAACACCGGGTTGCGACGATCGGTAAAACCGGTTCCGTGCGTCCAACAGAACCACCCAACAGTTCTGCTGGCTGGTGGCGCCCACCGGAGCTCGGAGTTGACTTCAAAGATCGACGTCATCTCGCTTCCCGCGCCCGCGGAACGGGACCGGGATGGATGACGCGGCGCGCGTACGTGATCACCGAGAAACCCGCGGGAGCACCCAAGCACCAGCGCCAGGGATCCGCTTAATTCAATCTATTACAAGCTCGATTAAATCGGCACGATCGTAAATTAGTCGTGTTTTCGAGGCGCGCGGCGTTCATTAGGCCATCTTTTTGCATGTTCCGGCTGATGCGGCTGGTCGTGATGGTTAATAATTGTACAAAAGTGCATAAATTAAGGCGATGAAACAATAAACCTCCCCCGAGAGCGCGCGCCAAAGAGACAGAACCGATCGCGTACCTGCGCTGGCGTCACCCGGCGATGGGCCCGGGAAGGCCACACCGAAGCCACCGTTGCCACCGAGCCAGGCAGCAGCAACCAGAGTCAAGTCAAGCGCGAATGTCAGCCTAGTCACTCACACGGGCCAAACATCTCCCGAACCAGCCCGAGTCCGTCAGTCAGTCATTCGTTCCGTCATCCGGACCGTGGCGTGTGGTGTGGCATGAATGAGCCACGAGTGACATTGAGATAATCACGATCTCATCTGACTGCGCCGAGCGCAGACACGCCGGGAATGTAGACGGACGGACGGATGGATGGTGGTCGGGGCACGCCAGCACGCTACCTGATCCATTCTCGAACCGGTGTACGGCTAGCGACCTAGAGACTCGGGCATCTATCTTCGTCATCGGCTTACAGGGCGCGATTGGCTGCGTCTCCGCTACTTCTTTCTGTGTGCCTTATCAGAAGGTTGTACGATTTTGGGTGGAATGAGAATCGATTTAGAGGCACTACTGGTGTTTCTCATACTTTCGAACTTCGAGCAGTGCCTTTTAGCTACTTTTGCCACCTAATCGCTCACTTTATACAATATCATGCCTTAGGATTAAGGTTTGAAATGATGAAAAGAGCTACTCGAACATTATAACTAATATCTTATTTCAACAAATTAGTTTTGTTTCATGGCATTAGACACTTTTGAAAACTTCAATTCTGTCACACAGATTTTCAAAAGATTTAGAATCATTTCTTTGTATTTTTAATCATTTTAATCATCAAGTCAAAGTCTAAATCAAATGTCTAGAGTCACTTCAAAGCAGATGTTCAAAATTGTGTATCGATTATAATCATGAAGCAAACGCGATCTTCTTGTCAACTTAGAAGGATGATGATTGTGTGGAATATCCGAAAAAGACCTGTTGGATTGTTGGACTCAAGGATTTTTTTTTGGTAACAAAATCTCTAATATATTACAAAATGCTGTTGGTTGACAGCAAAATATCCCTTTCTACTGAACATACCCGTCTAAGGATCTTTCAGCCCAGTTTGTTTGAACCGGAAACAACTCAACTCATCAACTAATAAAGCAAATGTAAATTTCCAAAAAAAGAAATGGTACACTTTGTTTTGCAAACAAGACACAACTTCCTCGAGAACCTTACCTTAGGATAATTGATTCCCCCGTTGGCCTGATTTTGAATGCGCAATTTGCCCTTTTTTTTCTCTGCCGCAAAAAAAAACACAGGAACCAAAGCCCCAAACCGGGTCGGTCGCGTTCCTGAGTTTTTGGAGAAAAGTTTCCCTCGCGTCGCAACCACCGAATGGGACCAATAAATTAGATCCTAAGCCTCAGCCGGGCCTGGAAAGGAGATAGAAACAGAGAGCGAGAGAGAGAGAGAGAGAGAACAGTCAGAACCTTCTCCTCAGAAGAACGACCTGCGTCGCCACGACTCCAATCGCTAATATAGTTGTCAGTGAATGGTCGTGGTTTGGGGGTGCTGTGGATGTTGCCGTCCGTCGCCTAACGCTCAAGATGAATGGTACGGCACCATGATGCGTTCGCCGTTGCTATTGGCAACCTGGTGGCTGGTGAAATATGGTTCCTGCAATTGCCGGCAGTGTCGCTTCCGCCGTACCGAGAACGCTCCACCGGGGCGGTGTTGGAAATAATTCTTCTTAAAGTTTGTCATTCTTAAGTCTCTCAAGTCCTGGTCTCTTCCCGGTGAGCGCCTGAAAAAGACAACCGAAAGACACCCAAGACAAGATTCATTCACCCCGCAGGGCGCGCGAGCCCGCTTGCTGCGGAGGTTGCGCGAAATTTATAAACTTTTCTGTAACATATATTTTAACACCATAATTTAGCAACTACCGCGTCCGAAAACCCGGGTCGCTCCGGGCAGTACGCGGCAGCCTCCCAGCTTTTCCCTCGGTGATAACATTTTTTCGTTGTTGTCTCTCCGTCTGCCGTGCATCGGGCCCCGTTTGTTTGTTCTGCTGGGCTCTTCCGGATGGGCGAAAAGTTTCTTTCACACCTCATCGTTTTTCACTTCGCACCGCTTCTCACCTTGTGCGCAGGAGCATCTTGCGTGGTTGTTTTTGTTTTTTGCTCTTCTCGGCTATAATATTGCACATTGCGGGTGGAGAATGGAAAATCGATGCTGCTGCCGTGTGTAGCACGCAAGCGTTATGTGGGAGAGAGGCGCGAGCGCGCGACAGGGAACGCAACGCGTTGCCACCCCGCAAGCATAAATCAATGTCAGCGAGCCTGGCGGACGGTGCCCGGGAGGATACGTAGGATATGTGTTCGCAATGGCGCAACGGCTCTCGGATCCCGGTACGGTCATCTCAGTACGGTGCGGAGTCACAGCCATTCCTGGAAATCGAATATTCTTCACGCTCACGGGTATGTACCGCTGTCCTGTTCGTCACCCAGCGGACACACCACATCCTTGGTGGGGGGGTGGGGTGGGGGGAGGACAATCGTGAAACATAACTCCTCTCGCACTTGGGCGTTGGGAGCCGCTGCCTCGCTGGTACCTCCGAGTAGGTCCGGCGAGAGCAAGTCGCCGATTCGTGGCACCGAACAGTACATAAATATAAATCTTATGCTCCCAACTTAACGCAATTAATCGCGGTAGGGATGAAAACTTTTGCTCAACATGCAAACGGCCGAACCGAATCGATTATAATGAAAGGAGCGCCCGTTAGAAGCAGAAACGCGGACATGTTTATTGTCTGTTTAAGCAAACTTATTAGCATAGCAATCGCGAGTTCGTACCCGAAAAAGCGTAACCACAGTCGAGCCACCAAGGTCGAAGAAATAATCGCCTTTCGCTCCAACCGGGAGGAGCTCGCTAGTTTGTTTGCCGGTTGGGAACGTTGGACGCGTTTGCAAATCGCAAACGGCACACAACGCCGTCCGCTTGACATCTCTATAGCTAGACACTTGCACTCGAGCGCGAGGAACGCGTTTGTGTCGTTTGCTTCTTCAGGCTTTTTCTCGCCGGAGCGACTAATTCGAAGAATTCATTAGCTTGTTCGATAACGTTCGCCCGGAGTAGCGCTCGCACTTGGGGGACACGGTTTTTATGTGCTTTTAATTGTGTCGAACACGTTCAAAAGCGAAACTGCATCGGAAGTTTAGCGGGGTTCGATGGGTTCGAAATCGAAGATCACCTCGCCGATCTCACGGGCGTGTGCTGAGCATCGGCGCGGATACGGATCCGAACGAATCCTGCCATCGAAACGGACCGAAACGACGAACGGAACGAAGCGAAAAAGTAATTTAATTAATTTTCGAACATAAAATTGACCATCCCAGCCCGGCACGGGACGTGAGAGTCGTGAGACCGACTCCCGCAGCAGAGGATCGGTTCGCCGAAAATCGAACTCACCCGCACGGGGGATGGCGAGCGAAATTTCCAGCGAAATTGAAACGCGATACATTCCAATTAGCATTCTGGTGACTCGGCCGACTCGGTGGGCCGTTCTGGCGAATGGTGGAGAGTACGTACCGTGCGTACGCGGCGGCTGCAAGCGTCCCATCAGCGGCACCTTTCGATGCGCGTCGCAACCACCGAATGGGACCAATAAATTAGATCCTAAGCCTCAGCCGGGCCTGGAAAGGAGATAGAAACAGAGAGCGCGAGAGAGAGAGAGAACAGTCAGAACCTTCTCCTCAGAAGAACGACCTGCGTCGCCACGACTCCAATCGCTAATATAGTTGTCAGAGCATGGTTGTGGTTTGGGGGTGCTGTGGATGTTGCCGTCCGTCGCCTAACGCTCAAGATGAATGGTACGGCACCATGATGCGTTCGCCGTTGCTATTGGCAACCTGGTGGCTGGTGAAATATGGTTCCTGCAATTGCCGGCAGTGTCGCTTCCGCCGTACCGAGAACGCTCCACCGGGGCGGTGTTGAAAATAATTCTTCTTAAAGTTTGTCATTCTTAAGTCTCTCAAGTCCTGGTCTCTTCCCGGTGAGCGTCTGAAAAAGACAACCGAAAGACACCCAAGACAAGATTCATTCACCCCGCAGGGCGCGCGAGCCCGCTTGCTGCGGAGGTTGCGCGAAATTTATAAACTTTTCTGTAACATATATTTTAACACCATAATTTAGCAACTACCGCGTCCGAAAACCCGGGTCGCTCCGGGCAGTACGCGGCAGCCTCCCAGCTTTTCCCTCGGTGATAACATTTTTTCGTTGTTGTCTCTCCGTCTGTCGTGCCCCGTTTGTTTGTTCTGCTGGGCTCTTCCGGATGGGCGAAAAGTTTCTTTCACACCTCATCGTTTTTCACTTCGCACCGCTTCTCACCTTGTGCGCAGGAGCATCTCGCGTGGTTGTTTTTTTTTGCTCTTCTCGGCTATAACATTGCACATTGCGGGTGGAGAATGGAAAATCGATGCTGCTGCCGTGTGAAGCACGCAAGCGTTATGTGGGAGAGAGGCGCGAGCGCGCGACAGGGAACGCAACGCGTTGCCACCCCGCAAGCATAAATCAATGTCAGCGAGCCTGGCGGACGGTGCCCGGGAGGATACGTAGGATATGTGTTCGCAATGGCGCAACGGCTCTCGGATCCCGGTACGGTCATCTCAGTACGGTGCGGAGTCACAGCCATTCCTGGAAATCGAATATTCTTCACGCTCACGGGTATGTACCGCTGTCCTGTTCGTCACCCAGCGGACACACCACATCCTTGGGGGGAGGGGTGAGGGGGTGGTTGGTGGGTGGACAATCGTGAAACATAACTCCTCTCGCACTTGGGCGTTGGGAGCCGCTGCCTCGCTGGTACCTCCGAGTAGGTCCGGCGAGAGCAAGTCGCCGATTCGTGGCACCGAACAGTACATAAATATAAAGTTTATGCTCCCAACTTAACGCAATTAATCGCGGTAGGGATGAAAACTTTTGCTCAACATGCAAACGGCCGAACCGAATCGATTATAATGAAAGGAGCGCCCGTTAGAAGCAGAAAAGAGAAAGGGTTTTTTGTTCGGCAATCGAACCCGGGGAATGAACGTGAACGTGACAACTACGGCTAGCTACGGACCGGCAGCCATTCGCCACCGGAACATAGGGCCATTGTCTGCGGCGAACTTCGCGAAACGACCCACCCCAAACCATCCATCGCTCCCGTTCCCGAAATGCGCTAGAAACAAATGGTTATAATAAAATTACACTTTGTGTATCATAAATTCGCGATAGCTGCGGCCCGTAACGATATGGGCCCGCAAAGACACAGCAGAAAGGAACGGAGAAGGCGGACGAAAAGAAGAAGGAAAAAAAACGGGACCAACAAGAGAACCATATCGTTCACCATTTCGGTCGATTGGAGCGCGCCCGTTCTCTCGTCGTTGTTCCAACTGGGTGAAACCTGCGCGGTGGAAGGTGGAGGTGGCCGTAGAACGGGGTGGTGGTTAAATTACTACCATAATAGCATCAACAGCAGCAGCCAGGCCAGGCAAGCCAGCTAGCGAGCTGCTCGTTTGCGAGCGTAATGGAATTTGTATCAACCCTTCGCGGGGGGGGGGGGGGGGGGGGGGGGGGGGGGGGGGGGGGGGGGGGGGGGGGGGGGGGTTGTGAACATCGCGATCGCGACTTTGGTAACGAACGCTGCAATTGTCACGCCTCTTTTCGATTTCAAAGCACCAGGTTAATCGATACGCCACACAGAGGAAGACACGGAACGATGTTCGCCGAGCGGGTCAAACCGTTTCTGCGAGAGGATACCTTCCCATGCCATGTGGAGCAGTTTGGTTTGTTTTTCTTTTATGAGTTAGTTTCCGTTTCTTTCTGTTGTTCGCCAATGTTCTTTATGTGTTTTTATGTTAATTTTTTATCAGGTTTTATAATATTTAAATAAGCTATCATTTTTGTCTTTTTTTGTAAGTCTTTCTTATTGTCTAAACAGTTCGAATCGAACAATTTCCGTACCCTGTTAGTCAAATTTTAAATTGTATTCTGATTATTGCAGCTCGCAAAGCAAAAAAGCAAGCTACAAATTTCAAAGCGAAAATCCCATTTTTCATCCAAACTTTTCAACGCCACCAACAACTTTTCCTCGCCGCTTCGAACGTCATTCCGCCCCGCTCTCCCCACAACTAACCGTGCGTCATAGAAAACATCGGACAATCCATTAAAGTCGAAACAAAATTTATAATGTGCCGTGTTTCCACCCTCAACCGGCCGAGATGGACATAAATTGTGAAGGTGATGAATTTCCTACGGATGGCCAGTCCGGCCAAACCAAACTGCAGGGGGGAAAAACAAGAAGCACGAAAAGCTACACCCATTGTCCCGCGCAGGCGGAATGGGAACGAAATAAACGCTTATTCGATAGTTTCAATTTTTGGACCCTTGCCGGTTGGGGAGGAGACCTGAAACGTTTTACCCCCGAGTTCCGCGGTTTGAAAAGTCCCATCGGTGGCCATTGCATTTGGAGCACACTTTGGGAGGCGGGCGCGCGAGTCTAGCCCGAAAGCTCAGCTTCAGCAAAGTCACGGCGCGCGGCTACGATAACTGACAGATCGCGGGAGGCGAACCGGCATCTAGTCGCCCCCGTGGCCGGAGAATTTCATTAATGAAATGCCACTGGGCAGTAGCAGCAGCACCGCCTGCTATGGGCCGACCGGTAACGGCGAGCACGAAAAATGGTATGTCAAGAATTTTGACGTTTCGAAGACGTGTCCGTTTCGGTGTGGAGCGGTGCGATCGAAGGAGGCGAAGCCTCCCTCTATTATTGCCGCCCTTTGGTAGAGAATGGATTTCTGGGTTTCTCTTTGTTTTTGCTCCATCCCGACGGTTGCACAGCGCTTGGTATGGTCCGACCGGAATGCCACGCTCGGCTGACTACCGGACGGGCGTTTTTCGCCTCCCAACCCCACCGGGGCAGGAGAAATTCTCCCACCCCACCGCAGAATGGCGTCAACGTATTCGGTAGCCGAAACTTTTGACTACCGCCCGTCGGGATTTGTGGCAATGGCCATGGTGCTTTCCTTCGCCGACTTGGGCGCGGACCATGAAAGCGTATCAATCAGGAGGAAATTTTAGCCCCCTCCTAATGGAAGCTGATTTATGTCCATCAAACGGGGCGGTGGGCGCACCACTGGCCTCGCTGCGTACGTTGAGAAGGGTCCTCTGTAAACGCCAGCGACGCCCGGGTGTCTGTTTTTCCGACGGCAATCCGCAGAAAAGCCCCACGTTCGTTGTCTTCTGCAACAAAATGGAAGCGAGCAAGAAATTCATCTTCATCCCGCGTAAATCGCGCCCCGTGCGCCCTGCTCTCCCGTGCGTGCTCTCCCGGCGCGGGAAAGGATTTTTTGCGCAACTGCGTGCGTGCCGAACAACTACCAACACCACCGTGGGGCATGCGCATCGCCTATCTCGCCCATTCCCCCCGCCGTGGGCGCTATCAGCGATGAAGCCGTCTGGATCGCCGATCCCCGATGCTGGCCCCCGCCGATACACAAAATGGGACCGAACGGCCGCCAGCATCCTTCCAGCCCATGCCGCAGGAAGCAGAACGGAGAGGTTTATGTAATGGGCAACATTTTATTCCCGCCAATTCCCGGTGAACCTCGAGCTCGAGATGGGGAACGAGGGGTGCCACACACACACATACCAACATACACATTCCAAAAGGATACCCTCTCACGAGCGAAATAATTCAACTGAAATGACACGAGCGCACGCTCGCCCGCACGGGAAAGCGGGATGGGAAATATAAGATAAACTTTCTGACGAGGATGTTTGCAGCGGCGTACTTGGATGGAAGTTTTCGCTCTGCCTGTCAAACCGGAGCGAAGCACCAAACGCACACACACACATAGGAGACGTCACACAAATACCACCGCACACCACCTAGGAGACGTTCATCCTAAGCGAGGGTGACAAAGTTTTCTTCCCCAATCGCCACCCACCACCCACCCTTCCCGGGAACGGAGCGTCCCACCCTTCGCCAGCGTCCCCCCCCCTCCATTTTCCACTATCTGACGCGCTTATCTTGATCGCTGCTGGGTGTGGAAATTGTTTGTTCTCCAAACATGTCTGCAGCATGAATAATTTATATCGTTAAAGAATCCTTTTCTCGCCTTTTTCCACCCACCTTTGCCTGCGGTGTGGGTGTGGATGGGGAGAAAACTTTGGCACGGGTCTCTCGCACGGGAGCCGGGTAGCATCCTTCGCTATCGGAGGCTGAGGGAGTTATTTAGACCCGGTGGGGAGCCTCCGCCGGGATCTTTTCTATTTCCACCAACCAAAGTGTTGCGATTAAAGTGCTTGAAGAGTTTCGCTTGCGTCCGTAGATGGTGGACTCCCTTCGTTCGCCGTTCGGGGCAGGGAGAAGATTCGTATCGTTATCATTTGGGGTTCACTAGCCACATGCGCTGCACGCCAACACACACACACACCCACAAGAGGGCGTCGTGCTTAAAATAATCTAAACGCAACGATTTCATTCCCGAAACGGGCGAACCTGCCAGAGTTGTTTCAGGGGATTTAAGGATTCTTGTCTCAAGTGTTTTCTCGTTTGCTCCGTTCGCTCCCCCCCCCCCATTCTCCCCTGCGCCGCAATTCCCTCCGGGCAGGGATTGTCTTCGCGCCTGCAAACGGGTTCCCGCCGAACAAAGAAAGCATCAGCATCCTTTTTGCTCTAGGCGCTGCCCGTACGTATCCTTCGGTCGCCGGGACGGGATCCAATTTCGTGTTCCAAGCGTACATACGCACCGGACGGGGTGGGATCCACCCGTGGTGGCACGCGAAACGTACCTGCGGGGCGAGGGTGCCGGGAAGCAATACGTGCCACGTACATGTGACCCAGCTGTCAACTTTAATTGGTAGCTGATCTTACCGGCCCGATAGCGCGTTATTTCGATTCTAATTTATACACACGCATATATACTTGGATTCCTCCCCAAACGAACCAACCACGGGATGG
>KZ068415.1:89677-99758 GCA_002091845.1 Anopheles cracens | reverse complement strand
GCATACGGTCTCTGGGTGGAAATAAAATGGCATAAAATAGCATAAAATAGTCTCCGGAAAAGAAAGCAGGCAAGAATGAAGGCAAAATCGAACACTCGCAACACGGAGGAAATGCTCGGAATCCCGTTGCCAAAGATTTCCCGCGCTCCGTGCCCCCGGGAAAAGGATGGGAGAGGATTACCCGCTTCCAGAACTTCCACGCCTGCGATGGGCTGTCGGTTTTGTTTTCCGCCCGGTTCGCCCTCTTCCCCACCCGGGAAATCTATCTGTATGTGTGTCTGTGCTTTTCCAGTTCCTTTGTGTCCTATCACACGAGCGCTCGCGGTGGATACGAGTACGTATCGGACGGGGGATAAAGTTTTCCATCGGGGTTTGCCTCCTCCTGCTCCTCCTCATCTTTCTCCTCCTCCAACCCAACGGCACAAAAAAGAGGAGAGAACAAAAAACACACCCACACAGCCAGAAGCTCGCAGAAGTATAAAGATGCTGCGCTGATACTGAGCCTGCGCTTGACAGAAAAGGCGGTGGAAAATTTATGCCTTTGCCAGCCGAAAATCGCATGATTTACCTTCCTCTCGTGCGTTGTCTGGAACCGGAGTTTTCTTCTTCTGCTTGGCGGTGTTGTTTGATGCAGGAAAGGACGAGTGGGTGGAAAATTCTTTCCGTTCTTCCGCCCATCACAATCAACCAGCTTCAAATCTTCATCGCGCCAAGAGCCATATCTTCATCGTGTTCTGTTTTCCGAACGAGGATAAAATGGTGGCAGCCAGGTCAAGCGGCCGCGTCAAAGCGACGATATCCAGCGCTTGCGGCGCACCCGTGTGGAGATTTTTAAATTTCCCATCAACTGAAGGCGGACCGGCAGGCGCTGTCAGTTGGCCGGCCCGTGACATGATATATTTCCGTTTGAAGTTGTTTAAAGAAAGCACGAGCTTTCGGGGTTTGCCGTGTCCGATTTCGGCTTTGATGTGGGCCATCGTAAATCGGTGATAAGGGTCGACCCATGTCCTTGAGACGACGTGTTCATCATGGGGCCTATTGTCCGGGCGATATTACGGGGTACGTGACAAATTGGATGGAATCGTTCACCGCCCAAAACGAGGCGGGATTGGGATTTTCCGCTTTTGCATTGTTTTAGCGTACCTCCGCGATGTGCGAATAAAGAAAAAAAAAACGTTGGAAAACATATTTGCGCAATAAATTACCTTAAATCAGACACGGGATGATAAGCGCTCTGTGATGTGTGGTTTATTTATTTTCGAGCAGTTTTGTTCGTATGCTTTATTGATTACATGGTTTAAATTTCAAATGATCATTTAAACAACTGCTTAATGATGTCAATTACTTTAAAAATCATTAAGTTATAGTGCCTTTTGTGAAACTTAATTTGATTGTACAGAATCCTTTTATTGCGTTAACAATAATCGAATCTAGTCAATTGGATTGGAAATCTGGTTAGTTTAAGTACTTAGTTTTTGGCAAAACTATACAGCCTTAAATAATTCGTAACTTGTGAATTGAGGGAGTAAATTTACAAATTCTAGCAACGGTTGATTTAGAAGACTTCTCTGGCCTTTTTCAATGGTTTTGCACATTGCAATTTGTCTAAATTTTTGTTTATTCATCCGTTCATTTATTAATACAACATCTAAGCATGAATTGAATGTTTTACACGCCAGTAGCAATGGATCTCTGGCACAATACAAACCAGAACGGTAGTTTAGTGTTGTCTTAGTCTAATAGTTTCATAAGAACATACAAACCATGGGATGATAATAGATGTTCAGTGTTCAGTGGACAAATTTCCTCCTATTCCTGTTTACAGGCCAAAGAATTTAATTGTTTCTCCAAAGTGACCGTCTTAAAGCAACACACTTAACATTTTGTTAACTGGATTAGCTTCTCTGAATACTTGCTGTTTGCGTAGGAAAATACGGTACTAGCACAAACGCAATTGACAGATGCACAAGACGACAATATTGATATTTTGGATAATTGTTCAAGAAATCATAGTATCATAATAACGAGCAGAACGATTTTGATAAATATATTTCCAATCGTTTCACTTGTTATGACATTATGTTATGAAAGAATGTAGTATAACATTGGGTTTGTGAGCTATAAATCATCAAAAAATGTTATATTGATAAAAATTCCTTGTAATAAACTTGCGTCTGTACTGTGGGTGGGTCTTAAAGCATGACAATAACGTGTGCAATCGAACCTGATTCAAAAATTTATTCAATTGTGTAATATCCATTGATGAACTGAAAGTGCAGCTTGCAGTGGAAAGCTTAACTCAGCCACTTAAACCATAACATTATTCGTCACTAAGAACGGCCTTTCGTCTCGTTTGGGTCCCTTTGAAGCGTCGATCAAAGGAAGCCACGCTTGGATAGAAAACGTTCCGTACCTTCCTGCGCTGGGCTGTGTTTTGATGCTGCCGTAGTATTGTCCTCTCGATCAACTTCAAATAATTACGCATCACCGACAAACGAAGTGCCCTAGATGTCGTAGCGTCCCCAGATCCGTGTTTGAACCACTTGAACGCACCGTCGGTGAGAGTTGTTCTCACGCACGCTCAAACAGTCCACCGACAACTTTCCCAGGCTACTAGATCGCGTAGGCCCCTTGCGTTACACGGCAGAGAGTTTCCTTTGATTTATTTAGTGTAGTAAATTTCTCCGGGCAAATCTTTCGTTCACACACCGGATCGACTCCCAAAACGGCCCGAATTTATGGCCACCAGTCGTGTGGCCTGGTCTGGTGCATGGTTCACGCCAAGCTCGCGATGAATGACGGAACCCGAACCGATTCGGGACCATCGTAAACTGCACTTTTTGCATACGCGCAGCCAATTTTATTGTCGCAATGTTATTGCAAATAAACTTACCATGTCGCAATTAACACACACACACACTCCCGCTGCTAGCTTCGCTCCACCGCCGAGGGCGAAATGTGTTGCCCCTCTCTGTCTCAACCCGGCCATTTATCGTCCTACCGTGACGAAGGAACCTGTCAAAACAACTCCATATCGGTGGCTGCAACTGCAACATACCACCCGAAGGCTGCGGACGTAGAGTGAGCTCTTCCTCCCAGAAGCCCGCATGATAACATCGGAACCCCGGCACGGGATTGCGACCAGCACGGGTTTGGGCATCGGTGAAACAATTTAATTACTGTAGTGCTTGCGCCACCGTGGCCACCGCTTTCACGGCAATAACTCTCCAATCGATTAGATACGGTTTTGTTGGATGGATTTTCGGCTCGTGCCGGTGAGAACCGGCCTGGGTTTTTTTTTGTTGTTGCTGCTGCCTGATCCCTCGCCTTTCACCTTCCAAACCAAGCGGCACACTTTGCCTGCGCACCGAAAATTGTTTTGACAGGCAAATCTTCACGGTCTGCCACGAGTCTGCCCGCTCTGGAGCGCGTCCCGTGCCTTCGGTGGGTTCGTGATACGACCAGGGGGAAGCCGGAGTGTTTGGAAGTAAATTAGTCTCGGGAAATTAAAGAATTCGCTACGGTAGAATCTCTTTGCGCTGCCCGTGTGAACGATGTTTGGTGCGGAAAATGGGAGTTGTTGTTTTAGGGAGTCCGTAGTTGAGCTACGGACACCGTTTAGCGTGCCATTTATAGGCACGGGGCGTTAAAGGGTTTAATTTGACGGTTTTTGGCCTATTGTGGTTTTCATATTTTGGAATCAAAGTTGCACCGCAAAATATGAGGTACAGGTATCATCTAACCAGTTCTAACATTTCAACACTTTTCAACCTAATAGTAACTCAAACATAGAACGTAATCATGGGTGCATCGCATGTACACGAATTAGTTATCTAAATGTTTGATTCTCTTAACTAGAGCTACTGACGATGTATGTTTGATGACGATTTATGTATGAGCAGTGTTTGAGTTACGCCAAAATGTTCCAATAGCTGCTCTCAAACAAGTTCTTTGTTATTAAAATGAATCCAGATAAAAGATACTTCATAATGAACACTGTCGCAATTGAAAAACATTATTTCAAATTTGTCATCAACTATTATATAGGTTGGTAGCCATTTTAATACACCATTAGCGTGGATCTAGTTTCTACTCATTCGGTTCTCACCAATTGATGGATTCAAGTTCGAGGCATAATAAAAATAGCTTCTACTTTAGCTTTTGATTTGATTGCCACCGTACATTTCGAAAATATGTTTCAAAAGCCATTGATCATATTGTGATTTCTTGATTCCATTCACTTAAATCGTTTGTAATGATAACAAATCATTGTTTGTTTTGTATAACAAAACGATTCAAACAACGATATTTAGAATCATAGTTGCTAAAACTTCACCGAAATTCGTTAGCAAAAAACTACTAACAAACGTTAGAAAAGGAAATAAATTGAAAGAACCTCCCCAGCTGCAAACATAAAACGTGTAACCTTTGGCGTGGGGCAAATTTGTGACCGTACACATGTTTCTTCGGCGAAACCGTTTAGATTTGGTTACCGATGGTTACGGTTTTATGGCCGTACGTACTACTGCTGATCTATCGAGGATCAGCGCCGGTGTCGTCGGGCAGCATTGATATCCTTGCGTCCTGCAAGCTGCGTATCCTTGAGCACGCTCGGACGGCTCGGAGCTGGCTTGAACGCGCTCCACCACGCTCGCACCACGAACGGCTCAAGCGGCAGCAGTGAAAGAGTTACGCTGTAAAAATAAAAAGCTGGAACTGGGAAATAAAATAAAATTCTTCGGACAGTTTCGCATAAAAGAGCGTTATCTGGAAGATTTACGATTTCGACTTCCCGGCACACGAATTAGTTATCTAAATGTTTGATTCTCTTAACTAGAGCTACTGACGATGTATGTTTGATGACGATTTATGTATGAGCTGTGTTTGAGTTAGGCTAAAATGTTCCAATAGCTGCTTTCAAACAAGTTCTTTGTTATTTAAATGAATCCAGATAAAAGATACTTCATAATGAACACTGTTGCAATTGAAAAACATTATTTCAAATTTGTCATCAACTATTATATAGGTTGGTAGCCATTTTAATACACCATTAGCGTGGATCGGAGGGCTCCGGGCCGGTGCGGGTACGGTGCGGGAGGGAATGAAAGATTTTTTCCGTTTTTATTTCCGGCATCGTAGATTTTGTGTGTATGTTTTTTTTTCTCTCTCGCTCCCTGATGTCGAACAGGAGTTGACAGAATTTAAGCGTAATTTTATTTGTCCATTTATTTGTTTGATTATGTGGGTTTGGAAGGAACTACAGTGCTTTTTTCAAAGTGTAAGCTTCAAAACAGTTACATTTTAGTGCTATTTTCATTTTCATACCGAGTTTTTAGTACAACACTGTTCTCGCCGCGTTTCGTTCCTACCCCGGTCGCGATGGCCGTTGTGACAAGCGCAGAGACCCCGGACGACGGACAACACTCACATCCGTTCGAAAGGCAAACGCAAAATTCGGGAATGCACTCCACATGGTGCTTTTTTCCTACCTTCCTCTGTTAGTAATGCTCCAACGGAAGGAATAGGAAAATCCGAGTAGAAAAAACCCTTTCCGCGCATGGGAACTTCAAACGACCGAGTGCAGATTTCCCACATGCCGTCAATGCAAACACACGCCGAGAAATTCCATTTTCCAGCGAGTCGCCAGTTGGACCACCGAAACTGAATCCTGTGCCGAGCAGAAGGACTCCACCGGATAGCTTTATTTATGGGAAAGGCTTTGGGAGATTCTGGACATTGGACGGGAGATGCTCGGATCGCTCCTCCCGTTCCGTTGGATGGATTTTGCGGGAGTACGACAAGATTTAGGTGCCAGTGTCATCTCGATCTAAATACAAGTGATTTTTTCACATCCACATCCGGACATCCTTCTGCCGGACACACAATGCGCCCGTGGGGCTGTGCTCTCCGAAAGGCTGTACCATTTTCTTTCTTTGCATTCTTTTTCCCACCATTTTTTTGCTGCTCTTCTGTTCGATAGAACTGATCGGATAGTTCGCTGTTCCACTGCTGGTGCGGGTTGCAGCTTTCGGAGAAAACTGATGTGATTTATCGAGAACGGCTCGCTGTAACTCGTGCGACGGACTCGAGAATCATACATTCGGAGATTTACCGAAAGAAGCTCAAAGTTATGGTCATCGCCGCCGAGGCAGCTCGCGTCCGGTGCGCCAATCTGTGGTCGTAAATTTCTCTGGGAAATAAAATAAAATTCTTCGGACAGTTTCGCATAAAAGAGCGTTATCTGGAAGATTTACGATTTCGACTTCCCGGCTCGTGTAAATACAGCGGGTTTTCAGCGGAACACACATACACGGTTGGGGAAGAAGGGGGGGGAGGGGGTTGGGTGGTGGTTCGCACGTAAAGGTGTGTCCAGCAGCAGCAGCTTCACCGTGCTCCACGCGGTTGACAAACGTACAAACATAGATTTACTAACAGATTTCAGCTGCACATCCGCGCCGGATATCGTGCAAAGGACATGGGAAGATCCTTAAAAGCACCCTTCGGACACGGGCGTCCAACGCTGCGGAGGGCTCCGGGCCGGTGCGGGTACGGTGCGGGAGGGAATGAAAGATTTTTTCCGTTTTTATTTCCGGCATCGTAGATTTTGTGTGTGTGTTTTTTTTTCTCTCTCGCTCCCTGATGTCGAACAGGAGTTGACAGAATTTAAGCGTAATTTTATTTGTCCATTTATTTGTTTGATTATGTGGGTTTGGAAGGAACTACAGTGCTTTTTTCAAAGTGTAAGCTTCAAAACAGTTACATTTTAGTGCTATTTTCATTTTCATACCGAGTTTTTAGTACAACACTGTTCTCGCCGCGTTTCGTTCCTACCCCGGTCGCGATGGCCGTTGTGACAAGCGCAGAGACCCCGGACGACGGACAACACTCACATCCGTTCGAAAGGCAAACGCAAAATTCGGGAATGCACTCCACATGGTGCTTTTTTCCTACCTTCCTCTGTTAGTAATGCTCCAACGGAAGGAATAGGAAAATCCGAGTAGAAAAAACCCTTTCCGCGCATGGGAACTTCAAACGACCGAGTGCAGATTTCCCTCAACGGAAGGAATAGGAAAATCCGAGTAGAAAAAACCCTTTCCGCGCATGGGAACTTCAAACGACCGAGTGCAGATTTCCCACATGCCGTCAATGCAAACACACGCCGAGAAATTCCATTTTCCAGCGAGTCGCCAGTAGGACCACCGAAACTGAATCCTGTGCCGAGCAGAAGGACTCCACCGGATAGCTTTATTTATGGGAAAGGCTTTGGGAGATTCTGGACATTGGACGGGAGATGCTCGGATCGCTCCTCCCGTTCCGTTGGATGGATTTTGCGGGAGTACGACAAGATTTAGGTGCCAGTGTCATCTCGATCTAAATACAAGTGATTTTTTCACATCCACATCCGGACATCCTTCTGCCGGACACACAATGCGCCCGTGGGGCTGTGCTCTCCGAAAGGCTGTACCATTTTCTTTCTTTGCATTCTTTTTCCCACCATTTTTTTGCTGCTCTTCTGTTCGATAGAACTGATCGGATAGTTCGCTGTTCCACTGCTGGTGCGGGTTGCAGCTTTCGGAGAAAACTGATGTGATTTATCGAGAACGGCTCGCTGTAACTCGTGCGACGGACTCGAGAATCATACATTCGGAGATTTACCGAAAGAAGCTCAAAGTTATGGTCATCGCCGCCGAGGCAGCTCGCGTCCGGTGCGCCAATCTGTGGTCGTAAATTTCTCTCAGGTCAGTAGGTAAACGCGCAGGAAAACAACAAAAAACTCATGGAAAAAGCGTTTTTTTTTTTTTGGTGACGAATATCCTGGCAGTGAGAAGAAATACATCAAGTCGCGTTTGGAGGAGTGATTGATTAATACCGACTGCGTTTTTGAATCTTTTATTTAAAAAAATGGCAAAACCTGCGATATTCTCCCATGTTTTAGTATCTCTCCTAATTTGCCAATACATTGTATTTTTTATACACTATCATAACCTTCTTCTTAGTGGTCTCTATGGATTTGTTTGCAAATTTGCCCACAAGTGTGTAGCAGGAATTTTTGGTTACCTAACATACAATTTACTAGTACAATTTCAGTGATTTCACACAGCGTTGAATTGTTTAATAAATTTTAAATTTTAGTTTAAATTCATAATGAAATATTGGACATATACCCTGGCTTTTTATATCCATTTTCCATAAAAATCCATTTTCCATAAAAATGACCATAAAAATGACAACAGCCTGTGATGATGTGCACATATTTAACTCATTCCAAAGCTATATGAATAAACATATACGAAGATTTGATTGTGTATTTTTGACCTTTCAGCTAATTTTATAAAGTGTTGTAAACTTGATGTGATTTATCGAGAACGGCTCGCTGTAACTCGTGCGACGGACTCGAGAATCATACATTCGGAGATTTACCGAAAGAAGCTCAAAGTTATGGTCATCGCCGCCGAGGCAGCTCGCGTCCGGTGCGCCAATCTGTGGTCGTAAATTTCTCTCAGGTCAGTAGGTAAACGCGCAGGAAAACAACAAAAAACTCATGGAAAAAGCGTTTTTTTTTTTGGTGACGAATATGCTGGCAGTGAGAAGAAATACATCAAGTCGCGTTTGGAGGAGTGATTGATTAATACCGACTGCGTTTTTGAATCTTTTATTTAAAAAAATGGCAAAAACTGCGATATTCTCCCATGTTTCAGTATCTCTCCTAATTTGCCAATACATTGTATTTTTTATGCACTATCATAACCTTCTTCTTAGTGGTCTTTATAGGCTTGTTTGCAAATTTGCCCACAAGTGTGTAGCAGGAATTTTTGGTTACTTAACATACAATTTACTAGTACAATTTCAGTGATTTCACACAGCGTTGAATTGTTTATTAAGGATGTTTTAAATTTTAGTTTAAATTCGGAATTAAATATTGGACATATACCCTGGCTTTTTATATCCATATTCCATAAAAATGACCATAAAAAATGACAACAGCCTGTGATGATGTGCACATATTTAACTCGTTCCAAAGCTGTATGAATAAACATATACGAAGATTTGATTGTGTATTTTTGACCTTTCAGCTAATTTTATAAAGTGTTGTAAACCCTAACTTGATAGTTGTGTTTCTTTTGAATCCCATATCGTGTATATCTTACAAAAGTAAAAAAAAAGTTTACTAAATCTTTATCAAACTAATTCAAGTTAGATGTTCTAGATACATCATTATTCTAGACATATCACAGACAGTGCACTTATTGCATGCACAGTTCTACCAAACATTGCTTAGTAAAAGGTCCAAGTATGTGAAATGGCCTTGCGAAATGGTATATTTAAAATACTTTGGTCTATACAAATATATTCATGTTTGACCTTGATTAAAAAAATATTTTACGCATCGAATTCGAAATTTATAATATTACTCGACATTTATAATGGATGCTCCTTTAAGAAAACTTAAGAAAAGAAATAAATATGTTTTGTAAACAAATTTTCGTAGATTTAGAGGGGAAATTATGTGAAAAATGTTAAGGATGGATTTTGTTGTACTACGAAAGTCTCATCATACAGCTTCTTCTTAAAAATCCTTAGCTGATCATTGAATGGCACTTCCTCCAATCATATATTCTTAGAACAATGAGCATGCTGTTTCGTCAACTTAATGTGAACTGTCAGAACCAACCAGAAAATAGATAGATAAATAGATAAGATCGAAATCAATGTGGAACTGAGTTGCAAATGTGCTAAAATTGTACTGTGAGAAAAGCTAGCGCTCGAAAGAGTTCTCCAAAGAAAGTTTTCCTAGCAGTACATACACCGAGTTTTAACATGATTTTACACAATAGATAGTGTATTTAGTAGTAGCGCACTTAGTACTGCACAAAATTTAAACCTTCTTGTTAGGAGTACTCAGTCAACAGCCCGATAACCTAGCACGTCTTGTCTAACCTGATCCATTTCCACCTCTGTTTCGTGCCACTCGCACCATGCTACAGCCTCAATTCTATTGTTGCCCGCACCGCGCATCCTTTTCTCAGTTGGTGGAAATGTTTCCACACCGATGGAAATGGTGGAAAGTATGCTGCATAGC
>KZ068415.1:65601-77634 GCA_002091845.1 Anopheles cracens | reverse complement strand
AATCTATTGCAATTTTTTGACGATCATTAAAGAAACTTCGTGAAACTGCCACGTAGATGAGTAACATTATTAAATCTTCACTATGAAAAATATGAAACCATCAGCATACGGTTTGCAACGCAGTGTGTTCGCCTTTCAGCATCCCATGCCCATGTGTAAAGTAATGCAAACTACACACATACGCACACACATGTCATGCTCATGAGCACGCGTTCATTCCACTCACAGGGCGCGATATCGATCAGCTTCCTCAACTAATAATAACCATAATGGAAGCATGAGGCAGCACGGCCGACCAGCGTCGCACCGCCGAGTAATCCTTGTCACAAGACACAGTACGGTAAGCCGTATGCTGCAATTCGCTCTCTCTCCAATTGCCGAACGGTACCCCTTCAGGCTCGATGTGTGTTTGAAACAAAACCAAACCTTCGTGAAGGTGACGCAAACGGAGGGACAGGCGAATGGCACCGACGGAGCATATGGTGCGAGGCCGGTCGCGGCACTTCTTGAGCTTGAAGGTGACGCAAACGGAGGGACAGGCGAATGGCACCGACGGAGCATATGGTGCGAGGCCGGTCGCGGCACTTCTTGAGCGGAGGATCTCTGCAATGCCACAGATTGATCGAAGCGCAAAGTGCAGCCATGAGTGGTTGAGGAAAAAAAAAGAGTAATAAAGAAACAGCAGCAGCGACAATGCCGCCTCATCAGGATACGCTTCCAACCGCACACAGCCCCAGATGACACCCGGAGTCCGTAGGTGTCGTTTGCGGGGAAGGTGCAAGGAAACGGTGCACTTTGCGCGCGCACGCTCGCCCGTGTGTGAGTGTGTGCGGCAAGTGCTTTTTAGGATTTCTTTACCATAAAGTGCGAGCGCATGTTTCGTGCGGTCTTGCTCCGTGCAGTGTGCAGTTTTCTGTGCTGCTATGCACCTTCTGCTCTCCTGCATGCGTCTTTTTTTCTCTCCGCTGCGCAAACAGGGATCAACCCCCGGGGGCAAACGCCTTCACACACCGGTGGCTCTCGGCTTTCATGAAAATGGGTCCCTTGTTGAGGCGAAAGTTCAAGTTGCTCCGGCCCACTCGAGCGTGAGCGCGGGGTTTTATTGGAATTATTAGCTACTGTTAAAACAGATTGTAGGCACGCGCCAGGAACCACTTTACCTACAGCGAAGTGTCGGTCGAAGGGGTGGGTTCGGTTTCGTTCACAATAGAGGAAACCCGACGTGCCAGCAGGAAGCGGATGTCGGCTTCCCCGGTGGTCTCAGGACTCGTCCTTGGTGTTGTTCGATGATTGATCCATAGTGTTTTGCTTCATTTTGCTTCATGTTCATGTTTTGCTCCAACAAAACATAATAAACTACCAAATCTTCAACAAACCAACATTAAACATAAGTTTTGATGGATCTAAATAGAAATGTTCTTAACTGAAATAAGGTTTGATTGATTAATGCTTACATAGAATCATGAAAAAACGTACTCTTGCTTTATTAGGCTGTTTTTTCGTGTTTCATCAATACCATTTCAGTTACACAATTTGCACTAAATCCCTGTACTGCTGTGTAGTAAGGCCATGTATCGAAAGACTTCGCTATGTGGTGTCTCATTGTGAACGACTGGAGCGTGTTGTTCGAACTTAAAAAAACTAACTCGTTTTGCAGTGTGATGATTAAGATGGGATGATCCTGCCGAAATACCTTGTTATAGCGCTAGGTGTCCCGAAGAAGATCTGATCAAACTTTGTGCTATTTGTGGTTTGCTCAATGGTAGCATCGATGGTCCAACGTTGTTGCAAAGGGTCTATAAAGTTAAACGCGAAAATGGGCGACAAACTCGTTATGCATAGTATAGCCTGCTGGAAACAATGATAAGATATATGGCTAACAATTGTGATAGTTTTGAAATCGATTTCAAATCAATATGGAATTTCAGCATTTTTTCAAACTTTGTTCCGAGATGTAACAAGTACGTCCGAAGCTAAAGACAACTTTATAGACATCAAACTTTATGTATGCTCCGGTGTTGCCGGCGGAGATGTATGCTGCAACATCGTTGTAAGCATCAGCTTTTCACCCACCAAAGATTGATCACAAGCAGAGATGAAATGGATAACTTCATCATCATTCATCAACGATCTTCTTTCTACTCACAGGACGTTCTGCATTCTATACATTCCATAGAATATAACAGCAACATTTGTTTGTAGACAACTTGCTGATATTTAGAACATTTTCAGTTTTAGTTCGTCTGAATCCCATCCTAAGTTTTGCTTGCTAACCATACCATCCATATTGTTGAACACAGCTCGGTTTTACAAGTTTCAAAGCTCTCCACGATTGCTCGCCATCGCAGCCACGGAGAGCGTGGTGATGCCGACTGGAGATGACATCTACATCGTCTCATTTACAAACATTTTCTACAACAAGTCTAGATTTTTGTAAAATAATTATTTTGGAAAACCATAATTCGTTTCTGCAGCTTCAGCTCCTGTAGATTATAATTTAGCTACCCACATTAAACCATAATTTATCTCGCATTCCTTGCATCCTCTTGCACAATAAATATCTTCTTTATTAACACTGCATAAGCCCGCTCGTAACCATGAAACACACCCCAAACATTCGAAGATGCTCATCAGACGCATCAAAAATTGTTCATAAAACCACATAAAATGGTCCTGTGCGGCGCTCTCCCGTATCAGCGTTTTAGTGCGGCATCGATATCTCACTCCGGATTCGCTGCTTAGCCGCACATTCCTCGGTGATCACGATAGCGCAAAAAAGAGCCCTCTTCGGGATTCGAATTAATTTTTAGTGACACACACACACACACGCGCGCCGGTGTCCATGTGCCGCCGAAGCGATAAAGCAGCAGCGCGGACACATTATCGCCCGAAAGAAAACTCCTCCGCAGCTTCGGAAGAAAACGCCATAAAATGGCGTACAGCGCGTATACGTCGCGCTGGGCGAGTGATGGGCCAGCGTCGCGGCGGCAGCGAACGATTTCCAGGAACTTCCAGCGGCACCCAAGCCGGCAGCCCGCGAATCGGCCACGTGCACCGATGTGTGCCGGGAAAAAGGCGATAGCGACGGTAAGAAAAGCAATAAAATCAATAATTTGATTCTGAAATAAATTAATGATAATAATGTTTTATGGGTATTCATAAAAAGTGGAAGAGATTTAGCTTTCTTCCCGCTGCGTGCTGCGCTCGCGCCCGGTAGCAGCCTTGCCGCACGTTGAGGTTGTGAAGATCATGTCCCCGCACGCGGACGCTGCCCCGACACTGTTGATTTAGTCCCACCGCATTTTTTGTGACTGTTGGTTGTTTCGATGTTTGTGTTTCGATTTTCGATTTTTTTTTTTGCTCCTACACGCAGATTTGTTCTTCACTGCGCGATTGATTGTTAAGATGGGTTTCGGCGTATGTTTTTTTTGTTGCTCGCTGTTGATGAACTCTCTTGTGTCTTTCGTCATCGTATTTTATTGAGTGCCACTCGAACGAGCGACAGATGCGAGCGGCGGCGTTCGTCGTTAATCTTTTAATTTTAATTTTTATAGCCGAATTTAGATTTCATTAACCGATACCGCGCGTGGCCGGTGCCCATTTCACCTCCACGACCATGGATCGGTCGTGATGTCGCGTGTGATGGTGTGTCTGCTTGCTGTGCCATTGATTCGCGTTATGGTTTATCGTTCGGAGTAACGCGAAAACAAAACAAAAAGACGAATGTGCCGGAGAATTCGTTTCAACGCTAATGCATCCGCCAATGGGATGAAAATGTTGAAATTGAATATTCGAACCCAGTATAGAGTGGCGTACCATCAAGCGGTGTATAATTTATATTAGGCAATCATTAATCTGTCAAAACTAAATGGCGGCTGCGAGGCTCATTTATCTCAAGCTCGTTGGCTGATGACCTTTTCGCTCCCAATCTGGGCCGGCGTGGAATATAGAGCAAAGCTAATTCCACATCTCGGAATCGTCCCTGATAATCGATCGGAACTTCGATACCGGCACCGGCGGCGTCCTGCGGCGGTGCCCCAGTTGAAACCCGGCCGATGGCTACCGTCTGGCGTCAACAGGGGCTCGTCTCGATCGTGGTATTTAAAAAGCCTCACGGCTCACGCCTGACCCGGCGCGCGGATCTCGTCTATTGAAGGCCATTAATTAGTACATCAAACCACCCTTTTCATTAAGATACATTATCTCGCGGCTACCGCGTTGAACGTCGGGGCCGGCGCGCCGACGAGCCAGCGTGGAAGCTGTGGAAATCGCAAAAATCACGGGACGGCAACCTGTCAACCGCCTACTATCGAAAGCGCCATCCAGCGCGCGGCTCCGGACAAACGGGAGTGACTTTCGCGATGCGCCAAATTGAATGCTCGGGTCCTTAAAAGGCTTCTAACCGCCCCTGGCGCGCTCGGCTGCTGGCTGCACCGGTCACTTTGTGGGGGGTTGATCGTACGGACGCGCCCGCTCGAACGCTCCGTCATCGTCGGCTTCTCGGTGCGGTGGGATGACTTTCAGAATGTTTTCACCGACCGATTCGCAGCCTATCATCGTGATTCTTACACTTCAGCAGCATCCAATTAGGAGAATGCCCTGAGCGTGCGCCCGCAAACGTGCAGGTGATGCGCAGAAAGCTTCTTCAGATGCGTCACTCGAGATGGCAGCTATGTATGTGCAGGGAGAGGGCTACTGGAATGGGTAGTATTGTTTCTATTAATTAAGGCAGAACGAAGCTGATGGCGCAGTCGATGCGTATAAAGTGTTGCAGATGTCACATCACAGAAGATCTTTGTTTGCAATGTGTTACCTCAATGCCAGCTGATATGTGCAGTCTCAAGATGGTCTGAACAAGAGAACCATTTTGACAAAAGAAACTTGGAGCATGAGCAATGAGAGTTATTTGATCAGCCAAAGTGACGATAAGGCACCTAGAAAAAAAGGCTAACATCAACTAAGATAAATTCTATTCTTTTACCATTTAGCTTCGTGTGACTTGGGCTTATCAATGCATTGTCCAATCAATTGGTCGTTCTATTTTTTATAAACTCCTATTTTTATTTTATTTTTTTATTTTTTTCTTAAACTGGTTGACCTGGGAAAAATGTCGCTTATGACGATGACAGTTAGTATCAATCCAGTGAACCAGTTTTAAATATCTGTCGTGTGATGGTGTGTCTGCTTGCTGTGCCATTGATTCGCGTTATGGTTTATCGTTCGGAGTAACGCGAAAACAAAACAAAAGGACGAATGTGCCGGAGAATTCATTTCAACGCTAATGCATCCGCCAATGGGATGAAAATGTTGAAATTGAATATTCGAACCCAGTATAGAGTGGCGTACCATCAAGCGGTGTATAATTTATATTAGGCAATCATTAATCTGTCAAAACTAAATGGCGGCTGCGAGGCTCATTTATCTCAAGCTCGTTGGCTGATGACCTTTTCGCTCCCAATCTGGGCCGGCGTGGAATATAGAGCAAAGCTAATTCCACATCTCGGAATCGTCCCTGATAATCGATCGGAACTTCGATACCGGCACCGGCGGCGTCCTGCGGCGGTGCCCCAGTTGAAACCCGGCCGATGGCTACCGTCTGGCGTCAACAGGGGCTCGTCTCGATCGTGGTATTTAAAAAGCCTCACGGCTCACGCCTGACCCGGCGCGCGGATCTCGTCTATTGAAGGCCATTAATTAGTACATCAAACCACCCTTTTCATTAAGATACATTATCTCGCGGCTACCGCGTTGAACGTCGGGGCCGGCGCGCCGACGAGCCAGCGTGGAAGCTGTGGAAATCGCAAAAATCACGGGACGGCAACCTGTCAACCGCCTACTATCGAAAGCGCCATCCAGCGCGCGGCTCCGGACAAACGGGAGTGACTTTCGCGATGCGCCAAATTGAATGCTCGCGTCCTTAAAAGGCTTCTAACCGCCCCTGGCGCGCTCGGCTGCTGGCTGCACCGGTCACTTTGGGGGGGTTGATCGTACGGACGCGCCCGCTCGAACGCTCCGTCATCGTCGGCTTCTCGGTGCGGTGGGATGACTTTCAGAATGTTTTCACCGACCGATTCGCAGCCTATCATCGTGATTCTTACACTTCAGCAGCATCCAATTAGGAGAATGCCCTGAGCGTGCGCCCGCAAACGTGCAGGTGATGCGCAGAAAGCTTCTTCAGATGCGTCACTCGAGATGGCAGCTATGTATGTGCAGGGAGAGGGCTACTGGAATGGGTAGTATTGTTTCTATTAATTAAGGCAGAACGAAGCTGATGGCGCAGTCGATGCGTATAAAGTGTTGCAGTTGTCACATCAAAGCAGATCTTTGTTTGCAATGTGTTACTTCAATGCCAGCTGATATGTGCAGTCTCAAGATGGTCTGAACAAGAGAACCATTTTGACAAAAGAAACTTGGAGCATAAGCAATGAGAGTTATTTGATCAGCCAAAGTGACGGTAAGGCACTTAGAAAAAAAGGCTAACATCAACTAAGATAAAATTTTACTTTTAACATTTAGCTGCGTGTGACTTGGACTTATCAATGCATTTTCCAATCAATTGGTCGTTCTATTTTTTATAAACTCCTATTTTTATTTTATTTTTTTATTTTTTTTTAAACTGGTTGACCTGGGAAAAATGTCGCTTATGACGATGACAGTTAGTATCAATCCAGTGAACCAGTTTTAAATATCTGTCGTTTCGCACGTCACAGCCACGCTCTCCACATTCTGGCGAGAGAAGTCTATCGCAGAAAGCTTCTTCGCCTACAGCAACCTTGACCGATGGTGCCGTTGCTGCGGGAGGTCTGGCACAGGCACAGCTGCCTGGAACTCGCTGCGATGAGGCGCCAGGAACGTGCTGTTTTGCGGGTGTGAACGTTGTGGCAGGTCCTGTTTGTCCTAAAACAACGGCAATAGACAATCTCTTTGCCAGACACCCGGGTTCAAGGTGGGCGAACATGTTTGCTCACGCATATTAGAGTGCGATAAGAGGCACCACTGTACTCGAGGCAACGCACGGGGAGGATGAAATCCCAAAAATGTGTTCCCAGAATATGGGAACCATGTCCACGGTGGTGATTTGCTGCGCACGAGCGAAAGGTGACTTCGGTCGGGGAATGTTTTAATCAAGCTTCGGAAAAGATTGTGATAGGAGGATGCCATATTTTTCAATGTTGGAAACCGGGCAGATGTTTTGTTTCCTTTGGCTCCTGCGAGCGATTTCGGAATGGTGCTTGGTGTTGTTGATGCTCTAAGTGTTTGTTCGTTAGCGTCCATTGACGGCGATTAATCTCAACTAAACCATCAGCCGAACGGATGATTTGGAGAACAAAAGAAGGGAGACTGGAAAATCCACAAACGGTTTGACATATGCATGATAGTGACAGTATGTTTGGGTTTTTGCTTTATGACATTTATTGAAAACGATGACATTCAAAAGAAGCAAGCACTTCTAATGTACCAAAGTGAAACTATGGTGCTATAACATGATTTTCACACTATTACAGTATCTGTACGGTTTTATTTGTTGTCGTCGTTTTTCAGGTCTTTTATTTGGTTATTTTTTTATATAATGCTTTTATTATTTATAAATATATGTATTTTATAAAATGGTTGACCCATATTCTTATACCGTATACATTATAATCACTGATTTTATTAATGTTTAATCAATCAGCGATGGCAGCATAGATTTAGGATAATTCTTTAGTATATAGAATAACTAATCATGCATTTATTTAAAGTGTGTTTTTCTTATTAGCTAGTCCTTCAATCATCAACAATATACATATTTTGATCAAACTACATATTAAGCCAATCTCCCTTGCATTTTTCAAAAGTCTTCACAACAAATGTATGCTTAGCTGTTTCCATTGTACAGCTGGCTAGCCATAAGAACATCAACATAGTGTAGTTTGAAATTCATTTTATCAACGTTTTCAACCTTTAAAAAAAATCCTGATGGTTATGAATCATATCGCAACAAATTTCCATTTCTTAGAAGCAGGTTATCAACTGCGTCTGTGAAATGAATCATACTCAATACATCCATCGCGTTTGTTTCCAACTGCGCTGGGAAGAGTACGCAGCGAAGATGCAATCGGCGAAAAAACATGCGTTTCTGATTAGCCTAATTGAAAATCGAAAGATGTGAAACCGCAAGAGCGAATGGAAAAACTGCACAACTGATAAGATTGTAGCGCGCAGGCAGGCACACGTCGTTTCGCACGTCACAGCCACGCTCTCCACATTCTGGCGAGAGAAGTCTATCGCAGAAAGCTTCTTCGCCTACAGCAACCTTGACCGATGGTGCCGTTGCTGCGGGAGGTCTGGCACAGGCACAGCTGCCTGGAACTCGCTGCGAAGAGGCGCCAGGAACGTGCTGTTTTGCGGGTGTGAACGTTGTGGCAGGTCCTGTTTGTCCTAAAACAACGGCAATAGACAATCTCTTTGCCAGACACCCGGGTTCAAGGTGGGCGAACATGTTTGCTCACGCATATTAGAGTGCGATAAGAGGCACCACTGTACTCGAGGCAACGCACGGGGAGGATGAAATCCCAAAAATGTGTTCCCAGAATATGGGAACCATGTCCACGGTGGTGATTTGCTGCGCACGAGCGAAAGGTGACTTCGGTCGGGGAATGTTTTAATCAAGCTTCGGAAAAGATTGTGATAGGAGGATGCCATATTTTTCAATGTTGGAAACCGGGCAGATGTTTTGTTTCCTTTGGCTCCTGCGAGCGATTTCGGAATGGTGCTTGGTGTTGTTGATGCTCTAAGTGTTTGTTCGTTAGCGTCCATTGACGGCGATTAATCTCAACTAAACCATCAGCCGAACGGATGATTTGGAGAACAAAAGAAGGGAGACTGGAAAATCCACAAACGGTTTGACATATGCATGATAGTGACAGTATGTTTGGGTTTTTGCTTTATGACATTTATTGAAAACGATGACATTCAAAAGAAGCAAGCACTTCTAATGTACCAAAGTGAAACTATGGTGCTATAACATGATTTTCACACTATTACAGTATCTGTACGGTTTTATTTGTTGTCGTCGTTTTTCAGGTCTTTTATTTGGTTATTTTTTTATATAATGCTTTTATTATTTATAAATATATGTATTTTATAAAATGGTTGACCCATATTCTTATACCGTATACATTATAATCACTGATTTTATTAATGTTTAATCAATCAGCGATGGCAGCATAGATTTAGGATAATTCTTTAGTATATAGAATAACTAATCATGCATTTATTTAAAGTGTGTTTTTCTTATTAGCTAGTCCTTCAATCATCAACAATATACATATTTTGATCAAACTACATATTAAGCCAATCTCCCTTGCATTTTTCAAAAGTCTTCACAACAAATGTACATTAAATGCTATAGAATTGTGTATTTGATTCATTTCAAATGGTTTTGAAAATTTTGAAATGATTGTTATGCTTCAAATTATTGTTATGCTAAAGTATGAACCATTCCTGTACTTATCTGAATTTTGTCCATTCCTGTTCCCACCGTTCTCACACAGGTCTCGAATCACCAGCATCCCAAACCGTTTGATGCTGCAAACCATGACAATCGCAGGCTCCGGATAAACAAAGGCAGCTCCATACGATCAAAAGACGTCACGTTCAACGGATCCTTCAGCCACCCTCCCGGAACACCGATGCACGAAGCGCTACCAACGCTAGAGAAAGGCATCGACAATAGTGCAGCAACAACATCAAAAGCTTTTGAGTCTGGTGAGTTTGGAGTTCGGAAAAATGCTGCGATCGACCGCAACTGATAAGCGCCCCGAGAATGTGTGCGAAATGGCGGTTAAATTTGTCCTGTTTGATAATAATTATTTAATTAGTTTATTATTACACCGCCGTTTGCGGCGCTACTCATGGCCGCGATAATTATGCCGCCCGAACGGGAGCGTTTGCCCGCGGGGAAAAGCGGCGCTGAGTGCAGCGAAGAGAGCAGGCAAGATGCATGCAAAACGCCCGCCGCGGGTAGGGATATCGCGATGCTCCTCCTAAGCGATACGGCGTGTTGGTGTCCATATTTTAGATAATGATCGTTAATTTGACAATGACAGCTTTGCCTAATTTATTGAGATGGAAAGCACCGCATCTTTGACGGTCTCGTTTCCGCTCGTTTTTGTGTGTTCTGTGCATTGTTCCGGCGATCCGTAACATCATTAAACAACGCATCGACCTTTTTTTCCTGTATCGGAATCACCAACGCATGATGCTCTCGGGTTATCAAGCAATTCCAACATTTTTTTCAAACAACACATTGTTTCCGTCACGCACAGTGCAATTTGTAACCAAATTTACCGTCTCCATTCACCTCAACGAGTGAAAACGAGTGGAAGCGCGTGAAAATAAAATTCAAAGGATCAAGGATACAGCTTCTTCTGTCGCCAAAAAGGCCGGAGGACGAAACGAACTCGAAAAATGCTCTTCGCACACGAGCGATGCGACCGCAATGTGGTGGTGCGTCCCCGACGCGCCTATCTGCCACATCTGCCGATCGACGTGCCTACTCGAAGTGTTAACGATTGTATCTACTAAATCGTGCTTTTGTGTGGAGTGTTCGGTGTCGGATGCGGCGGTGGTACTGGCTGATCGCCAGCATCGATCGTATGTCCCAGGTCCCAGCGGCCCTGTTTGACGGAGGTGTCTTTATTTTTCAGTGGTTTCGTCACACACACACAAATACTGGAATGTTGCTTTTTTCAGCGTGCGACTGACCCTTATCGTCAGGTTCGAAGCGGCAAATGTAATGTGCACACGCGCACGGTCAATTGTGGGCAATTAGCTCGCGCACCGGGGCAACGCGGAAAAGCGTGCCACCCGGAAAAGGCAAGCAGTGGAGGCACAACGGAAAACAACAAACACAACAGTGTTGCGGGTGTAAAATGGTGAGCTTTCCCGTGCGCCGGTGGCGTGTTTGTCGTACGGCGCGAAACAACACACAAAAATGGATCTGGGGAGGCTTGTGGGCAGGGCCGGTGTAATCGATGCAGCGAAATTTACATTTTAATCATCTGCCTCACACAGCGGCTGCCGAGCGCGCGTTTGTCAAATCGGATCGTTATGGGTGCGGGCCACGGGACACGGTGCGGCGGGGCACGAAACCATTGCACTGAAAATCGATCCGAATGAACCTGACGATCCAATAGCAATCGAAATCTTGATAAGCGCCTGCCCGCCGCAAAATAAATCCTCTTCGCGCGCTGCTGCTGCTGCCCGGCGCTCCCAGCGTCTTCGTCTGCGCGGCGCGCCCGGCCGTCCTTTATCCCGTCGTTAGATTGTATTGATTGATAATAATTATTTAATTAGTTTATTATTACACCGCCGTTTGCGGCGCTACTCATGGCCGCGATAATTATGCCGCCCGAGGAATACATTACCAAGCAATACAATCCATGGAGCATTTTTAAACAATCTCTATATGTACCAATCCGACTAGTATCAAGCGCCACGGGCCATAAATTCAGCGCAATAGTTGTACTTAAAAACATCGACTGATTAATCTGTCAAACATTCATCTTTCGCCTCCGAAATGATATAGTAACTGCAAATAGCTCTACAATGACCACCGCCGGACCGGCCGGTACACCGATTAACTTGCAATTGCACAGCCGCGTTGCGACCCAAATTCGGAATCAATCGTATCAATCTCGAAGGAATTATTCTACGTGCCAAACTCGCAATTGCGAACGACGATCGCGCGATATCATCGGGGATCCCTCCCCCTCAATAAATACATAGATTTAGATCTCAAACAGTTCGTCCTAAGCACGTTTGTATTTTACACAAAGTACACTGATCAAGTGTGTTAATACTGTGCAATCAAAAAGTTATAAACTATGATGAGATGTGCAAAACTATTTTGTTATGCTTATAATTTTACTTGTGATTATTACTTATAATTTTCTACGATTCATGTATGCAAAAGTTTTTCGTATATAAGAATAGGATGGAAATTTCTAATATGTGACAATACCGTTCCGTGTCAAAGAAATGTAGACT
>KZ068415.1:28310-39558 GCA_002091845.1 Anopheles cracens | reverse complement strand
TATATAGTATGTGGGCGAAGCAACACCCTATTAACCTAGTTATTCGTTACCGTCAACAGATTATGCAAAATTGGGTATTCAAAAAGCTCTATGATCCAATCCAGTAGCCAGAGTTTCCTGTTGCCGGCGAGATTTTCAAGCGAGACGCTTCCTCGTACAAAAAAAAAACAATATTCCTCAAATTTGACCTATTCTACGATCTGGCCTGGTGTGCGGACGCGATGGATTTCTTGCATCTCGCTCTGGCTTGCATTGTGGAAGCCGGATGGTCCGGATTTTGACATTTGACAGCGGTGACAGTCGTCGTTTGTTGTTGTTGTTGTTGTTGTTCTGGTTCTTCTTCAAAACAAAGTCGGAAAAATCTAAGAATGCGTGCTGCTGCCGTAATTTTTTAAAACTGTTCGTTTAAAAGTGTGAGAAGTTAGTGTGAAACTACAAACATCCAACTTTGAAGTCGCTATACCGTTATTGGCTGAAGGAAACCAATCTACGCTTCTGAACTGGGCCCAAGAAATCCGCCTTTGGGTCGGAAGAAAGGATTCGATCCTGCAGGGAGAACCCGTCACTAGGCAAGCTGCGGAAATTCGATAAATAAATGGCTTCGCTGAAAGATTGGGACGTGCTGCGGCTTTCCACGCTTATTACGAACGTGAACACCAAACTATCGGCCAGCATCCGCGTGGACAAAGAGTATCAGCTGCTGTGTCTAGTGCGCCAGAATGATCAGATTCTGTTCCGGTACATCGATCGCCACGGTGAAGTGCACCTGATGCTGCTGTGTTGGTTCGCTGAGAATCAGAAAAAAATCCAAGACGTGTGCTTCGATAATGCTGGTGCCCGTTTGCTGGTGTTCTGTAAGCATTTCTGCTGTTTTCCCCCGATAAGCGCCCTGTTTCATAATCTTTTGCGGGGTGTTTTTTGTTGTTGTTGCTTTGTTTTTCAGGCTATGACAACACGCTGCACATTGTGCCGGCTCTTGCTATTTGCGACAAATCGTACGAGGATGGGCAACGAGCTCCGGAAATTACATCGTTCATCGTGCCGTTCATTGGACCGCACGAGTGTCCGAACCCGCAAACCTGTCCGAACAATTCGCACAACAATCAGGCGCAGCAGACCGCTTCGTCGCACCGGTCATCAATTGCGTCGGAGATGAAATCTTCTCACTGAATAGTATCTACCGGAAGTTGTTCCTGGAGCAGCTGGATAAAGCCCGCGAGGAAGAAAATGCAAATCGCAGCATATCGGCCACCGGAACGGACACTCCGATAGCGATGCAGACGATCGAGGACTTTTTCGCCGACGGCTGTCAGCTAAAGGAGGCTGCAGTTGGTTCCGGCGTGGCCGGGGATTCTTCGAAACTGTCCACTCCGCAGGAAACGTTCTCGATCAGCTCGAGCCTGGAGTCGACGGTGTCGTCGTCCTGTCCCTATCCGACGTGCTGCAGCTGGTGGAAAACGCTTGCGAACGAACCACGTGCCATTCTGGGCTACTCGGATGGTTCGATCTGTGTCGTTGGTAAGTTGCCCGTTCCTCGGCTCACTTTGGTGCCTTACAGCCCGCTATAATAATTCCCTTTTTCCACCCAGGACTAATGCCCAATTGTTCGTTTCTCGGCGACACTAACTGTGAACGAGGATCGATCGAGAAGCTGATCATTTGCCAGGACAATAGCATGGAAACGATCAGCCTGATGATCAACACTTCTACCAAAGAACAGTGGAAGCTACTGTTGGAGCAGAAATCCATCAAGTACACGTTCCCGGGCGTCATTACTCCAACCTCCGTACAGGATCTCAAGTCGGAGCTGCTAAAATCACTCTCCTCCGACGGTACGACCAGTGAAAGTGGTTCCGTCCCGATAGAAGACTGGCAGATCGTGCTGTCACTGCCAAAAGACGGCGAATCATCCGGTTCCAGTGGCAATCCGCAACGTCCTCACGCTTCCGGCGGTCTACCGAACAATGACAGCGGCGATAGCAACGATTCGAGTCCAAACAGCTCGGAACCACCGTCGGGCGATGATTTCGAGAAGGTGGAAAACGAATCCGATGGGAACGACAAGCCGGGACAGCAGCAGCAGCAGAGTGGCGCGCTTCCGAAGTTGTTTCCCGCGGCCAAGGCACGTTTGCTGTCGTTGCGTGATCTCGGTGCGAAGAAGATCGGTACGTTGAAGCTGAAGCTGTCGGAGAGCCGAATCCGGGCGAAGGAACGAGAGAAGTACAAGGAGCAGGCGGCCAACCTGGCGGTGATGGAACTGCCGGGTATGTATCCGGAGATCCTGACCACACCGGCCGGCCCGTACTTTGTCGTACAGCATCTCGAGGGAAAGTATCTGCTCAGCGCGTTACACTCCTACTCGGACACGCTGTCGGTGCATAGTATGGACATAAGTCTGATTCCACTGCACATCTACAAACTGCCAAAACAATGCCATACCACGCTGTTGACCAAGAACGTGCTGTACGTGTTGCACAGCATGCAGGAGGAAGAACCGGCCAGTGTTCCACCACCCGAGGAGTCGGCTGCGTGCGGGGTGAAGATCGATGCAAACAACTCGGTCGATGAGAGTAGTACCAGCAGCAGCACGACTGACACGGGAGCCCCGAATACGGTGAGCGTGGTCAGCTGCAAGATCGCCGCCATGAAGATGGGTGATGATTGTGATTTCAACGAGCATTCGCTGCTGGGTGTGTTCCACTTTCCGGACGAGCGAGTTCTAGACATTCATCGCATATCGGTGGCCGGTTCGAAAAAGGATGGAACCGCTCAAGCGGATCCTAACGCCAATTCCGATACCGAACCGCAGACCACCGCGGAAACGAACGATGGACGTTCTATCTTTCAGAAATCGGCCGTTTCCAACTACCTTCGCATCCAGAGAGGACTCCGGATGGAACGCAAGCTCGATACGTCCGAGGATCAGGTGATGGCGGAGGAGTTCCCCGGTATCGAGTTCGATCAGGCGCTCATCGTCACGGACCGCAATCTCTACTCGGTTGAGTTGGCCGACAGTGGGAAAAATCTGTTCCTAAATCTCGCCCACAAATGCATCTGGGCGGCGTGCGAAGATTTCTGCGCAACGTTTGGGCTTCCGCTGGCAGGGTGCATTGAGTACGCGGGGGATGTGTTGCTCCGTAGGAAGCGCATATCGGAGGCGTTGATGACTTACAACGTGGCACGATTGTCGCCGATGAAAACTGCCCTGAAGTTGGCGTTGGCGAACGAGAACAAGGCGTTGATGAAGTTGTCCGCGATGGCGTTGCGAAACACGCATATTATCAACAGTCAGTTCCTGATGCATGATGTCATGCGGCAGCTGGTGGACGAGGCGCATCTGGGGAATGTAGTTTATGATTCGCTGATGAATGTAAGTTCTATCAATTTCCGATCAGTTTATGTTTCGGATCAACAGTGGATATTACATTACTAAACGCTAGTTATTGCTTTCGTTTTCTCTTTTCGCAGCTCAACTCCCGCACAACGCTGAAGCCCATCAACACCGGGGCACAGTGCAGTGATTTTTCGTACGATAACGACGACGTGATGCTGGAAGTGCAGATTTCACCGTCGGATCAATTCCATCTGTCGAACCTGATGTTCCTGACGCTCTGCGAACGCTGCACGGTGGATAAAAACTACATCCCGCTGTGGAACTACATCGTGACCAACAGCAAATACCATACGAGCTTAGCGTGCATAATGCTCGCCCACGGAAAACTCTACTCGACGGCCGTACTGCTTGCGATGACGCGCGGAACCTGCCTGGACGTCTTCAGCTGTCTCGTTGGCACCTGGGAACAAACGATGGCTGAAACGCCGGCCGCAACGCCGGCCGAAACGAACGCGTTCGTGTACAACCTATCGAACGAGCTGTTCCTGGAGTGTCTGATCTACCTGCAGGACTACACGATCAACTACTTTCAGTTGATTCGCAAATACCTCGACGTGTTCGATATAAACGTGCTGGAACGACTCATTCGTCAGCTGAACCCGTTCCACCCCGTCTATCGGCCACTGATGCATCGTCTTTCGAACCACGAAAGCACCGCCAAAGAACCGTCCGGCCGCCATTTGCTGTTCTTCTGTAAGGCACTCATCGAGACGTTCCTGGCAGTATCGATCCGGGCGCAGCAACTGAAAATGCACAGCGAAGGATCGTTCCTGAACGCGCTGAAGCATGTGCGGGTACACCACGAGGAGCGGGCAATCGAGATGCGGCTGGCACGGTTTTCACCGATCGCTACCGGGTTTTTCCACGCGGCTGCCGTTGTGAATCACGCGGCGTACGTTTGGGGCTCGAACGGGGTGAACTGCGCCCTTAGCCGTACCTCACTGCAAGGAGATGCGATCGGTCCGAGCGGGCAACCGCCGGCAGTTAGTTTCCTGCGCCAGATTGAACTGGATGTACTGGCCGTACAGTGTGGACGTCTGCATACGCTGTTCCTTACTAGCAATGGGGTAAGTTTGAACATTCTTCAAATGTCTTTGGTTTAAGTGAATTGAAGAGATTTTAAATGAAATATTTTAACTCAAATTGAGATTAAAGCATCATTTTCCACGCTAAACTGTTATATATGATTTAAAAACTCAGCAATTATGCAATCTGATAGTGTTGACAAGAAAATAATAACCGCTGTAGTAAATCCAGAATCATTTGCTTATTGCAAATTTAAATTTTCTTCAGTTATTTAAAATCTTTCCACCAAATATGTTTTGTGTTTGACATCTCTGATTTAACAAAAAAAAATCCATAACATATGAGTCGATTGGAATCTTTAAGACCTTTTCATCGAACCAATTCTGATTAATCTATTTCAGGATAGTCACACAATCATTTTTTCATGGTAGATTGACCTCCACTGTTCTCTATTTGTTTTTTTTTTTTTTTTTATGTAGCTTTACGCAATGGGGGCGAACAACCTAGGACAGTTGGGGATAGGAAATCACGTAATTAACGCGCTGCAGCCCACGCTCATAAAGTCTCTGGATGGAAAAGGCATCACACACTTCGCTGCCGGCCAGTATCACAATGCCGTCGTGGCAAACGGATTGCTGTACACTTGGGGGTAAGTAGAGCTAAAATTCTTCGCGATATGTGAGAAAACAACTTAAACTCTTCTTGTTAGTTGGGGCGTGTTCGGACAACTTGGCCATGGAACTGTAAACGATTGTAGCACACCGAAGATAGTGGAGTTTTTCCGCAACAAGGTAAGAGCGTCCTGTCTATATCGCTAGTAGTATTCAAATTTCAATCCCATTGCTTAATTCTGCCCATCAGAAAATACTGCAAATAGGTTTGGGCCATGCTCATACCATTGTGCTGTGTCGGGCACAGGAAGAAACTCGCAGCAGCTTATACGTGTTCGGATCGAATCATTACGGACAGTTGGGACTGGGACAGGAGGATCCATTTGGGACCACCGTCGATACTCGCAATGGGAAATCGTTCCTTATTTCCTTGACTCCTCGCAAGGTGCAGCTGGATGAAGAGATATCAGTCATCAATACTAAACTATTTGTGAATGTAAGCTACGCAGACAACACCGTCGTCAAGAAAGCATGTGTTTACTAAGAAAGTTTTTACATATCTTTAGCTCATTCTGACGACGTCAAACAAATTGTACACCTGGGGATCATCACCGCAAGCTTTACGCCTAGCGACGCAAGCAAGAAAGCGGGCAAAGTCATCAAATTCCGGCAAAAGCGGTAGCTATTCTAAGTTCAGCTCCATTTTGCGCTCGGGTTCGAAATTTAGCGGCACGGAACCGACCGACAGCGAAACGGAAGCGAGGGAATCGAAAACTGAACTGACCTCCGCGGACGACGCTGACTCCGAGAAAGAAGCTTCCAAAACGGAAGATGAAAAGGAATCGAGTGACAAGGAAGAAACTGAAGTGGTCAAGGAAGAACGAACGGACGATGAGACTGCTGCAGGACAATCAGATGCCAGTATTATTATTCCGGAGATAAAGATCACTGAGGACAATCCCGCTGTTGCTGAGAAAGTCCCGGCGGCAAACGAGCCCGATGACAAATCGACCACAAACACCGGGGATGAAGCGATGGAGCATCTGTTCCCGTCCTTTGTTGATACTTCGCTGGTGGAGGGAAGAATTGTGAAGGTAAGATGGGTAAAGAGGGAATAGCACTAACTATCCATTCAGTTGTCCTTTGATTACTAGACTTTATGATAGCTTTACAATTGGTTTAGTATGTATAGGTTTAGTACCCCTGTTCTTTTTCGTTATGCTATGATACTGACGCAAATGATTAGTGATCTTGGATTTAAACTGATCTTGGACGATCAAAAGAGGTTGCGGACTCTGCTCTCTCAAGTCTCTCAAGGAAGCCGAAGCGAAGCGATAGGAAGAGAATGCCATCCAATTTGTAAAATTTTAGCAACATCTGTCGATAAATACGGAAAAGGTTTCTTGGTGTCCAAAGGCTTCTATAATGTCGTTTAGAAGAAAAAAGTCCTCGTCAGTTATTGTTAATATTTCATTTTCATTTGCAGATTTCAAGTGGATTGTACCATTTCGCGGTGGTGACGGAGGATGGTTCCATCTACACGTGGGGCAAAAACATTGAACGTCAGCTCGGTCGCGAGGGTGGCCGTAACGAGGTACTGATACCGACCCGCCTGGAGACGATCGACAACGTGGAGCACGTGGAGTGTGGGGCCGATTTTACGCTCATCATGACGAAGGACCATCTCGTGAAGGCTTGGGGCAACAACAATATGGGCCAGTGTGCCAAAGAGATCAATCTCGATCGTTCCGGTATACCGGGCAAGCTAGTACGGCTGCCGATATCGAACCGGGTCGTGCGCATCCCGGACAGTTCGCAGTTCATTGAGGCACCGTACGAGGTAAAGCTGCCGGCGAACGACGGGCTTGGATATGATGAGTCGCTGCGGTTCCTGAAATCGATGCCGAAGTTCCGGCGTTCGTTTGTGATAAAGAGTGCCCTGGAGAAGCTGATCAGTAACAATATTTCGACAATAAGCTCTAGCCTGAACGATGTGAGCAACGCGGCGGAGGTAGATGATGTTGTCGGCGAGCTGCCGGATGCGTTGGGAGAGGGACGACTGTTGCTGTTGCAGCAACAGCAGCAACATGCCAACAGCACCATGTCTTCGTTGCAATCCGTGTCGTATGCCACATCACCTACGTCGCTGGCGTTGGATGATGAGGAAGAGGAAGACGACGATGAGGTTGATGATGAAGACTTTGATGCGAACATTCACGCCACGGAAGGCGGCCGAACGAACGGAGGAGTGGGAGCTGATCGTTCCACAGACACCTCGCGACTATTCAACGAACGCAACCTGTTGGGCAATGACTTTATTCACTACTGCCTGTACATTTTTCACGGTTTGTACAGCCAGGAGGATGTACTGGAGCTGACGAAACGCGGCAGCGAGTACCACATTCGCATGATGATGCTCAACTACGATTACGTGGAGGCGTTTCGGTTGATTCTGGAGATGCTTTCCTCGTCCCTGTCATCGTCTGCTTCGGCCGGGTCCATCGCACGCCAGACGCAGAATCTGGTCAAAATCTTCGAGTACTTCACGAAGGACTCCAACATAGTTCCGATGGAGATGGGCAACATCAAGTACTTCATCTACGAGCTGTTCATGTTCTTCATCCGGCACAATCTGAGCGTGGACGTGCTGGAGGAGTTCTTTCTGCGCAATCTCGACTGCTATCTGGTGCAGCTGGCTTCGGTGTTGTACTTCAATAATCTCAACAATCTGCTAGCCTCACAACGCGGAGCCACCTCCACGATCACCGGAGCTGCTGGAGTTGGAGGAGGTGCAGCGATCGACACGGAGGTGCTTGCGTTGGAGCGTAAGCTGTTGGACAAGTTTAACAATAACAACGGCAATCCTTTACTTACCGGGGAACTGTTCGGTCAGGGACGCACCGCTGGTGGTGGTCCGGTGGTTCGAAAGCTTGAGAACACGGACACGATCTGTAAGGCGCTCAGCACGACGTTCAATGTGACCGTGTGCCAGAAGCTGCTGGAACACTTCGATCGCTTCAAATGACTATTCGCGGTCGGTGTTGGTATGGAGTTTGAACAGGAGGTTCGGGAACGGGCGCGTTAATACCCAGATACTGAGCACACGCTTTAGTTCCTCCGTTTAGCTTGCAGCGTATGCGTGTGTGTGTGTGTGTGTCTGCGACTGGTGGTCGTACTGGTTAGAAGTTTTCATCACAAAAGCTTCGTTGTCTGTTTCAGGGGCACGTGTAAAAATGATTGCATAAAATAAACGCGTCAAAAGAAACGACGTCCGCCAAGTTTTATATTGCAATGTCTGATCGACTACAAAGGAAAGACCAGAGAACTAACCGTTACGCTTCGTTTTTAGATCTTCTCACACACTACTAGTGGCATTAAATTCGAGTGTTGAAATCCATTCCAGTCAAGAACGTTTTACACTCCAGAGTGCGTCAATAGAAACACACGAAATCTTAATCAAACCGTTCCGCTAATGAGGCTGCTGAAGAACGACGCTTAAAAGGTGTGCAAATCACCGCAACAACCAGCAAAAAAAACAATAATTTATTGCGCGTGCACTTTCCGTGTCCCACTCGAGGCGTTCTACATTCACACCGTGCTTATCTATTGATTATTATTGTTGCTTTTGATAAATAATTAATGGCGCTCGCTTTGATTATGACGAGCCAATTTCTGATATTTCTGTTTTTTTTTGTGCTCACCCTCTATTCACCAATTGTCCATGTTGACCCAATCGAACAATAAAGGGTGAAAAAATGAAACGTTAGACAATATTTCATTATGTGCCTCATAATTGCTCTTGAACTCGTGCTCAGTCAGCCGTGTGTCTCCACGCCAGCACATCAAAAGGGAAATGCTAATCAGATAGCGCACACAACAGAATTAATATGGCAGGCTGGCAATTGCTTCACCAGCGACGGTAAACCTTTGGGCCGCTCGATTTCGTTTCCCGATTCAGATTTTGTTGGTTATAACTATAATTAAAAATGATTCAATCAAATTCCCTTCCCCAATGGTGCTCGGGATAAGTGTTAAGTCACGCTGAATAAATTAAAACCATTCAAAAGGTAGTAAAACTAATCGTATTTGTTGTTCGTTTGTTTAAAAATGTTGGTGGGAAATAGTCACGTAAAACTAATTCAGCTTCAAAGCAAACCACAACCGGTGGGCTGGGTCGAACTATAAACATTTCAAGAACACACGCACACACACGCACACAAATTAATCATCACTCAACTCCATTCAATGTCGGATAGAAACGCGAAACTAAAAACCATTCTCACAAATGTGTAGATAAAACCGTTGATAAGTATAGCGTTACAAGAGAGTTGCAAGAGAAAAATCGCTTATAAATTTCCAAAATAGGCCACACGGAAGGACCCGAAAGAAGTTGCTCCCGGAATCCGTTTCGACCCAAACAGGCAACTTCCGCGTTGGATTATCATTGTGCGTAGTAAAGTGTTACCCTAATCTGGCACTGTTAACGTGGCGCACTTTAGCACCGCATCTTCTGCTGCGACTGGTGGTCGTACTGGTTAGAAGTTTTCATCACAAAAGCTTCGTTGTCTGTTTCAGGGGCACGTGTAAAAATGATTTATACCTCGGGTTCACCTCTCTCTAAACTAGGACTTTAAATTCGTTTTTCATAATCAGTTTGCCAATGTTAATACGTTACTTAATCTGTTTGGATCAACGGACAAGTTGAAATAAAAAGAACATAAATACAGCAAAACTCTCATCCTTTGCTACCTGCACGCACCATGAGCTCGTGACCACTCCATTAACTATTTTCCGCTATCAAATCCTCCAGAAATCTTAATCAAACCGTTCCGCTAATGAGGCTGCTGAAGAACGACGCTTAAAAGGTGTGCAAATCACCGCAACAACCAGCAAAAAAAACAATAATTTATTGCGCGTGCACTTTCCGTGTCCCACTCGAGGCGTTCTACATTCACACCGTGCTTATCTATTGATTATTATTGTTGCTTTTGATAAATAATTAATGGCGCTCGCTTTGATTATGACGAGCCAATTTCTGATATTTCTGTTTTTTTTTGCACTCACCCTCTATTCACCAATTGTCCATGTTAACCCAATCGAACAATAAAGGGTGAAAAAATGAAACGTTAGACAATATTTCATTATGTGCCTCATAATTGCTCTTGAACTCGTGCTCAGTCAGCCGTGTGTCTCCACGCCAGCACATCAAAAGGGAAATGCTAATCAGATAGCGCACACAACAGAATTAATATGGCAGGCTGGCAATTGCTTCACCAGCGACGGTAAACCTTTGGGCCGCTCGATTTCGTTTCCCGATTCAGATTTTGTTGGTTATAACTATAATTAAAAATGATTCAATCAAATTCCCTTCCCCAATGGTGCTCGGGATAAGTGTTAAGTCACGCTGAATAAATTAAAACCATTCAAAAGGTAGTAAAACTAATCGTATTTGTTGTTCGTTTGTTTAAAAATGTTGGTGGGAAATAGTCACGTAAAACTAATTCAGCTTCAAAGCAAACCACAACCGGTGGGCTGGGTCGAACTATAAACATTTCAAGAACACACGCACACACACGCACACAAATTAATCAATTCCTCATGAAGGCTTTTTAAAGCACAACGCAAACCATAACGCTCGCAAGCTCCGTTCATTATTGCTCTACAATGCTCCTAATACATTTTGATATTGAGTGAGTCTATCACTGTGCGTGATTCTACTGGTCGATTGCTTGCCGCTAGCTAGGCTGTTGCAGTGTTTTTTTTTTCTTCAATACAATCGCGTCTGAAATCGTTTATGTTCGATATGATCAAGCTTGTGTTAAGCAGTCCAACGATATAAAATATGTGATGAGTAGATATGCAATGGAAATAAACTCTAAATGTGTTCTATTCTATCGAACGAGGGACTAGAATAATAAAATCTAAATAAATTGAGTACAAACATACCTCGGGTTCACCTCTCTCTAAACTAGGACTTTAAATTCGTTTTTCATAATCAGTTTGCCAATGTTAATACGTTACTTTTTTGTTCCCCCCTCTCTTGTTGTCTTTCCGTAGAGAAGGACGCATTCTGTTCCGTTTGCGTCCTTCGCGGTATTAACTACTTTGCTCATCTTGATCCCCGGTTTGATGCGTAACACTTGCGCAACATGCAATCGACAAATTACGTCGTATCGTTTAACAAACAATATAAGTTATTGCTTCCATTGCTACTTTC
>KZ068415.1:1498-12392 GCA_002091845.1 Anopheles cracens | reverse complement strand
GCCAACTCCTTCACGACCAGCTTTCGCATTCATCCAATCGCTGTCAGCTGATTTGTTGTTCACGCTTATAAATCGTAAACCGTAAAATGTTTCTTGCTCTAGGTACCATCTCTAAGTACCGTATGCACCAGCGAAGTTGCTCAAGTTTATTAACAAGTGCAATCATAACAATTAGCGCATGGTATAGGCACCAACACCTTCGTTCAGTCATATACACTGTCAAAACAATACACTTGAAACTCGAATAAGTTATGGCTCTGATATCGTTGCACTTCAGGCGAGCGCCTTCGGTGTTACTACATCGGAATGAGTGCAGAAAAGACGCTACGCGTGCGGATACCTCCACACGCCACCACCAGCACGTGTGCTGGAAGCGCTAGAAGGCTAATTTATGGAATCAACTGCGGACATCCTTGAAGAAACCATGCTAATTTGTCGCTCCGAGGCGGGTGCAGCGATGGCTTTTTGCATCTGGCAGGCGGTGTCTTCCTTCGGGACAAATCGAACCAGCTTGCGCACCAACCCGGACCCGTTCGAGCCCGGTGGGACCGATTGGGCCGATAAACTCCCCGAGGGGCCGCTTCTAAATTACTCTGCACTTGAGCGGTGCCCCGGTGCTCGACGCGCAAGCATGCCCAACCAACCAAACCGAACGAGCGAGAGCAAGACAAAGGCTTTAATGGTTGACACTGCGGACAATTACTTTATGATGTTTGTGCGCCCATTTATCATTGCAAATCCGATCGATTGTGCCGGGGAAATGGTGCGAGAGCCGGCGGGAGAGATTGTTTGCGACCCTGCGATGCTGCTCCCTGCCAGGCTCCTCCCAGGATGCTCGAAATCGAGATGTAATCGTATCACCCGTAGTCGGGGTTTACAGAAACGAGCCGTAAGTTTTTCCGCTCGTTTGCTGCTTTCGGAAGCTTCGGATACGCTCCGGTAGGGCGAGTGGAACGCAACGCAGCATACGGTTCGACCTCGACACCAGCATGTTCGGACGACGGTGGACGTGGTGAGCGTGGCAGCGAACCATACCCAGCGTCACGTTCTTGTTCCTGTCGATAAGACCCGACCTGCGGCAAGGATCCCAAGCGCTATTGCATCACTGTCGATTACGTTTCAAAAGGTTCGTGATGATGGTGGTGATGGAAGCGGCTTTATTTAAACTTTGTAAAAATGAGTTATAATATTCTTATTCGTACAATGATTTTTGATATTAATTTGGATTTGCAATTACAGATAATGTTTCACCTTTGACTTATCATTTATCTGAATCTTTTAAATTTCTATGTTATTCAATTTTTTTTCTATTATACCAACGTTCTCCCACTGTGTTGGATAACAGATCAACATAACGTACTCACAAACTTCCCTTTCGGCATGCACGTTCTTGTTCCTGTCGATAAGACCCGACCTGCGGCAAGGATCCCAAGCGCTATTGCATCACTGTCGATTACGTTTCAAAAGGTTCGTGATGATGGTGGTGATGGAAGCGGCTTTATTCGCACGGCTGGTAATGCACGGATTTGTGTTTTGTTTGCATCGAGTGTTGTGTTTGTGACGAGCTGCGTTTGGTGGTACTGTAAATGCATGCGATGAATAATAACACTCGTTTTTGTGGCATTTGCAGAGTCGAACGATATGCGTGTGTGCTGCTGAAACGGAAACGATGTACTCCATTTGGATTAGCATGGTATAATTACCGTGACATATTTTTCGTGATCGAAAATCATGCTCGGAATAAGAAACTCATCTGTTGAAGCAACAAAAATCGTTTTTGGATGTAAGTAGAGATGTTAGTATCGTTTATTTTAGCTATAAGAAATAGGACAAGTTTGTGAAAAGTAAGTTTTATTCATTAGTCTTCATATTTGTTCAACTTTTCAATATCTTTTCTAACAGAACATGTATGTATGTACAGTAATCTGTCTCTTTTCTATTATCTTTGCAATTCTGATTTACATGTTTCCTTTCTAAATCAATCTATTCATAAATGTTCCAAATTAATCAATGAATTACATAACTGTTTATTGAAACTAGTATGTTTAATTTTTCAACAAATTATGTTATAAGCTGTACATAAATATCGCTTAGCGCTGTTAAAAACATACAAAAAAGAAAGGTCCTAAACTTTGTAAAAATGAGTTATAATATTCTTATTCGTACAATGATTTTTGATATTAATTTGGATTTGCAATTACAGATAATTTTTCACATTTGACTTATCATTTATCTGAATCTTTTAAATTTCTATGTTATTCAATTCTTTTTCTATTATACCAACGTTCTCCCACTGTGTTGGATAACAGATCAACATAACGTACTCACAAACTTCCCTTTCGGCATGTAATGCACGTGAAACGCAATCGGTGCCCGTCAGCAAGCGGTCAACTTGCCGATGCTTGATCTCTGTCCGACGGCATGGCTGAGCATTCGAACCTCCAATCGACTGACGATGTCAGTTGAAATGTTCTACTCGCCCCAAACTCGTACACAAGCCGATGTTTTGATGTGTGTAATGAAGATGGAACAGCCTGACTAGCCTCGGCGAGTCGTGATATAATTTCGAAGCACGGTGACTTCCGACTGGACGCTTCTTTGCCCAGCCCAGAGGCCGGATGTTAGCTCACCTCTGCCCGGGTTCACCAGCAGCTGGTGGGCAAGCGTATGCCTAATGGGAGCCCATTCGTACGCCTTACATCGCATTTGGATGCGGTGCATCGTCCACGCTGCCGAAATTGCTCCACTCGGTGAAATGTGAGTGGATGTGCAATGGATTGATTTTCAGCGAACCACTTCGACCGAAATTGGCCGCATGGGCCGCACACGGTACGGCCCTTCCGTGGACTGCCGGGTGCGCCCTGGAACGGTCGATTTGGTTCGGACACAAACAATTTTTTGAACGATGACGGTTTGATTGCGATCGACATCACAATACGGATGCCGTCCGCAAGCGGCCGAAACCGAACTGGCACGGATTTTACAGGTTGAAGCGTGCGATTCTGTTTAGCGAAATCGATTTCGTTGAACAGAACTGGGCGAAATTAGATCTGTTATTAGGTTGCAGTTCACGCAAAGTATGGCTTATGGCATGAAGTATGAAGTACTATAACAACGGTAACACTATCTAATAATTACTATGGCTTGTAACTTATTTGAGCATAAGCTCATTTCCCGTATAAGCGTATTGAAACCGTTGGCCTCGCAATTGTAGTTGACTCATAAACAAGTCTGTTTTTAACAAGAAATTAATGGAGGCATTGGCTTTTTATAGACTGTGTGGGAAGCATTACCTTATAATATTTAAACAAGTCTGTTTTTAACAAGAAATTAATGGAGGCATTGGCTTTTTATAGACTGTGTGGGAAGCATTACCTTATAATATTGGTTTATGTTAAATTCGAAATTTTTTTGCACATTCCTCAGCGCCGAATGTTAGCATTGGAATTTAAAGTCCCAATTCATCACTTCGATGATTGCAAAGGATGCAAAGCTGTTCTTTGTTGTTTTCTTTTCCTCGGATAAGCTAGAACAATGGAATCTCATTTGTCAAAACCATGTGCTGCCATTAATTCATGCACACCATGGAACCATACAATTACGGAGAAACTCTCACTGTGCTTGTTGGTTTGCTAGTTCATTCGCTGAAACACGTCCGAATCTTTTGAAGATGAAACTTTTGGGGCTGCTTCTCCGAAATGAACAGTCCGCAATCACTTATAATATGTTCATATTTCAAAATTCTATAGATAAATAGAACCGTCTAGGAAGGAAGCCATTCCTAGTGGCTACATCAATGGATTTTACCTAAGCCATCGAAAGTATGATCAAGCGAAGAATATTCGCAACCCTTTACAACATCCTTCGACATCAAGAATAGAGCAATGTTAAACATGATCACAATAGCTCTTAGAATAAGGTTAAGGATGAACCGGTCGTACACATATGGTGCAGAAACAATTGCGACATGAAGGGACTCATTAAAAGAATATGATTTCTGCTACGTTGTAGAAAATACCCTGATCAATTCTGCTAATAAAAACTCATTCCATGCACCAGTATTGTACACCTGTCCTTTGTTACAATATTTTATTACATTACATTTTACTACATTTTTTTTTTGTATTTCTGTACAATACAGGTTTGAAAAACATCTTTCGAATCGATGTCGAAAGAAGCGGTGAATGTCCATAGTCTATATGCTATCGCCTATTCATAATTAGAGGAACCGTACCAAAAACATGCGCTTGTTTCCACGAACCGCTTTTGTGTTCGTCTCATACATAATATAAAATATTCAAGCAGGTTTATCTGTTCTTCAATTATTCAAACGTGCCTCTATCAAACTTTCTCTGAAAACGGTAGTGTAAGTTGTGCTTGGAAGTTGATTTCAAACATTTATTAAAGGTATAATTGTTTTCACCTTCTTCTATAAAGACTTTGCTATACATAACTCAAGAAATGGTTAATTTTTGTTCTCTTCCGTTGGTCAATCAGCATTCCTAATCCTGGCATTAATTCCACTTTTTCCACAGCTCAATGCACATTTCCTGAAGCTGATCCGCTTAGATGCAACTTTTCGACATAATAATTATCCATTTGTCATTAATCATCATAGCTAATGCAGAGCAGCGTTCGCCTTAAGCGCCAGCACCAGCGTCCGCACACTCCTTGACGAACCTCCAGCTCCCTGTCCCTGCACCCTCGCCGCAACCTTCACCTCTTCACATCATCCGGCTCCGACGTCGACGGGGTGCGCCCAAAAACGTTGAACAACAAACCGAATCTTTATTAGCTCGGCGGCCGCGTCAGAAAATTCGCAGAAAGGCTTGTGTCGGTGGCAGCGGGCCCGAAAGGGCAAGTGAAATTGTCAGATAGCTCCATCGGCTGTTCGGTCGCTTTCGCCGGTTGCAACTTTGCTTCGTAAGTGTCGTAAACGGGACGCAAAACTTGCCGCCAAGAAGGTCCGCTGCCGGGTGGAACCGGGCGCCGGGCTAAAAGTCGTCGTCGGCGCGGTAATGGTGAGAGGATTACATAAAAGTTGCAGCCCTCTTGCCCGAACCGCGGGGCGGCCGGGACTTTTAGGAGGCGAACCGGCCTCCCACCGCCCTGCAAAACAGCGCAGGCAAGGCGGCGTTGATGGAAAAAGTTGAATGATGATGTACTAACAACGTCATTATTGCGGATAGTTTACGTGTTCATTTGCCGTTTGGCAGGCGCTAGATGGCTGCAGATTAGTGAAGGATATTTTTCCGCTGGATGGTGGGATGGTTGGAGTGGGAACTCGGAGCATGTCGGCTTTGACTGGCATGTGTCTGTATGGGCACTGAAAGCCGTGTGTTCTCGGCTATATAACCATCCGAGGCTGGAACCATGTAAGAAACAATACAATCGATGCATGTGCGGTTTGCATGGCATTAATTTGTTTATAAATAGCCAACACTGAAATTGGGTGAGAATGAAGACCTTCTTCTATAAAGACTTTGCTATACATAACTCAAGAAATGGTTAATTTTTGTTCTCTTCCGTTGGTCAATCAGCATTCCTAATCCTGGCATTAATTCCACTTTTTCCACAGCTCAATGCACATTTCCTGAAGCTGATCCGCTTAGATGCAACTTTTCGACGTAATAATTATCCATTTGTCATTAATCATCATAGCTAATGCAGAGCAGCGTTCGCCTTAAGCGCCAGCACCAGCGCCCGCACACTCCTTGACGAACCTCCAGCTCCCTGTCCCTGCAGCCTCGCCGCAACCTTCACCTCTTCACATCATCCGGCTCCGACGTCGACGGGGTGCGCCCAAAAACGGTGAACAACAAACCGAATCTTCATTAGCTCGGCGGCCGCGTCAGAAAATTCGCAGAAAGGCTTGTGTCGGTGGCAGCGGGCCCGAAAGGGCAAGTGAAATTGTGATTTTACCTAAGCCATCGAAAGTATGATCAAGCGAAGAATATTCGCAACCCTTTACAACATCCTTCGACATCAAGAATAGAACAATGTTAAACATGAGCACAATAGCTCTTAGAATAAGGTTAAGGATGAACCGGTCGTACACATATGGTGCAGAAACAATTGCGACATGAAGGGGCTCATTAAAAGAATATGATTTCTGCTACGTTGTAGAAAATACCCTGATCAATTCTGTTAATAAAAACTCATTACATGTACCAGTATTGTACACCTGTTCTTTGTTACAATATTTTATTACATTACATTTTACTACATTTTTTTTGTATTTCTGTACAATACAGGTTTGAAAAACATCTTTCGAATCGATGTCGAAAGAAGCGGTGAATGTCCATAGTGATTTTACAGGTTGAAGCGTGCGATTCTGTTTAGCGAAATCGATTTCGTTGAACAGAACTGGGCGAAATTAGATCTGTTATTAGGTTGCAGTTCACGCAAAGTATGGCTTATGGCATGAAGTATGAAGTACTATAACAACGGTAACACTATCTAATAATTACTATGGCTTGTAACTTATTTGAGCATAAGCTCATTTCCCGTATAAGCGTATTGAAACCGTTGGCCTCGCAATTGTAGTTGACTCATAAACAAGTCTGTTTTTAACAAGAAATTAATGGAGGCATTGGCTTTTTATAGACTGTGTGGGAAGCATTACCTTATAATATTAGTTTATGTTTAATTCAACCATTTTTTGAACATTCCTCAGCGTCGAATGTTAGCATTGGAATTTAAAGTCCCAATTCATCACTTTGATGATTGCCCGAAACAACCACATAGATGATTGCAAAGGATGCAAAGCTGTTCTTTGTTGTTTTCTTTTCCTCGGATAAGCTAGAACAATGGAATCTCATTTGTCATTGCATAGTTGCGGTATCAATTCTGACCCGGTTCTATCGAAATGATTGCGAACGCGTCATATGGCAGAATGTTTTTGTGCGTTTTACCTACCCTGCATGACCTGCGGATTCCGAACAAATATTTGCAAAAATGTGTATTGATGCTTTGTGCTGCTAACCTCTGCCATTGTAAGGAGCAAAAGTTTATAAGGACATTGTGCGCAACAAAAGATCAGCGGTGAACAAGCCATTCCTGTTGCTAATTAAATAGCTAAATATGACATTTTAAAGTTGTTCTTTGATCACCCATTTCTCGCTTATCTATTCAATTTAAATTTCAGTTTCAAGGCTCCTTAGCTTTACCGTTTCGATTATAAATAGATTCAATTCATACGCATGTCGAGCTAGTCTTACTTTTCCTTCAATTGTTAAAGACTTTTATAAATGTTTTCTTCACAAAAGGCGATGAACACCGTTTTGGAATTTATATTGCAATATATTTCAACGATCAAAACAACGCTGAAGTTCTCTGTTAATTATGTTGTATTGTGGTGTATCTAAACATTAAATGAAAGGAATGGTTTGATGGCGTGACTATATTCTATTGATTTATTTCAAGTCCCTTTTCTAGTTATTTTTGATTTTTTTTTATTAAATACTGTCTTAACTTGAAGACCTGGAAAAAACTGTAGTTGAAAAAGCAATGAGCAGAAATCTGAATCTGAATCAAACAATTGCAGATGGTTTCAATAAGGTTTCTCAGTTATTCTTCAAACAACTTCATTGGAAATAGACACGATGTATATAGAATTGTGGAATCAGGCTCATATGCCTATATGCACCGTAAAAGCAAAACACATCCAAAATTTTATCACTAATCACTTTTACTTTCACCACACGATATATAAGGTAGTGTGTAGATACGTAAAAGTCGTCCAGTGACGAAAAAACGCTTAAATTTTCCAAACTATCTTCCACGATGCGGCGGTATTTTGAGCAATGAATGAAAAAAGCAATCATGGTAACGGATATATTTGCACAGCCGATTGGCAATCGTTTGGTGGCAATAAATGTTGATCCTCTTTGCTCCTGCACCGTTCGCCAAATGCGATTTCATGCGGATGGAAACGTTTTAATTGGTAGGAATCGCACAGTTCAGCCCGCATTTGTCGAGGCCGCGTGCGTAAAGCTGACGGAATTGATCATCCCTTCGAGATGAAAAAAAATCCGCACACAAATAGGGTGCTGGTGCGTTGGGGATGCGTTTGGTTTCATGAGGCGTGCGGCGAAACGACCACCACCATCATTTGGGGTGCACCACCTGCTGTGAAATATTTCGGAGTAATTAATTAATTGTGGAAAATATCAAACAGAACGTGTATGCCAACGCAATTTTTTTTGCTGTCTTGGCCAATATTAACTTATAAACCATATTATGTGATGTGAATTATTAAAAGTAAAGATTGTGGAGGAAAAATGGAAATTTCAAAAACCCACGACAACAAATAGAGTTAAATTCAAAGTCTCTAATGTATGATTGCAATTTAAAAGAGATATTTTACGATATGGAGAGTGAATATGTTACTAGAACAAACAATTTCAGAAACAAACAATTTCAAGCCAGAATTTAATATTTATTGTGCGAAACTATTAGCATTAAATATTTAACATCCAATAGAAATAAAAAAATTGAATCTTGAACAAAATTTGCAAGCCAGATGCGATTTCTAGACGTAACAATGGTTTTTAGATTATGTTCCCAATAATCTCTCACTCTCTTGGCGAAAAAAGGCGATGAACACCGTTTTGGAATTTATATTGCAATATATTTCAACGATCAAAACAACGCTGAAGTTCTCTGTTAATTATGTTGTATTGTGGTGTATCTAAACATTAAATGAAAGGAATGGTTTGATGGCGTGACTATATTCTATTGATTTATTTCAAGTCCCTTTTCTAGTTATTTTTGATTTTTTTTGGCCTCCCACCGCCCTGCAAAACAGCGCAGGCAAGGCGGCGTTGATGGAAAAAGTTGAATGATGATGTACTAACAACGTCATTATTGCGGATAGTTTACGTGTTCATTTGCCGTTTGGCAGGCGCTAGATGGCTGCAGATTAGTGAAGGATATTTTTCCGCTGGATGGTGGGATGGTTGGAGTGGGAACTCGGAGCATGTCGGCTTTGACTGGCATGTGTCTGTATGGGCACTGAAAGCCGTGTGTTCTCGGCTATATAACCATCCGAGGCTGGAACCATGTATGTATCAATACAATCGATGCATGTGCGGTTTGCATGGCATTAATTTGTTTATAAATAGCCAACACTGAAATTGGGTGAGAATGAAGCTTGTTTAAATCATGATTAAGGAATAAGTGTCAATACATTTTTTGTCTTAGTAATGGGCAGAAAAACTGTTTGGATTTTATTTATTTTCAATAATAATCTGTGGTGGTCCGATCCAGTTTAGCACATTACCACACAGCAATAGATTGTAGCGATCCGATCCGGTTTGACCATCACCACACAGCAATAGAGCTAGGGCCAACGCTACAGGTACATTGCTTTTATCGCTGGCCGGTGTGGCGTTGCATCAGTGTGCACAAAAATGTGAAAATTACGTTCATCACACCTCACACCCATTCCGCTCGGGAATGACGGAAACCTACTGATAATCATTTAATTTTAGCTAATTAAATCTAAATTGTAACCAATTAGTCTCGACATAATTACCATAAACATTGGTGGGATTGAGGCGTCCGTACCGGCTGCAGTACCGGAAGTAGCACGCCACTCAGCGTTCGGTGGACCCAAAAATGGGAAAATGATTCCATATGGCAATTTAATTAACAATGAATAGAACGGAACGGAAGCGGGGAAAGAATACGAGCCGCCGGTGGGAAGGGACGTGGCTTTCAATACTTTGTGGACCGCTGCGACAAGCTGTCCCACCGGATCGGGTGACTGCCGTGTCGAGCGCCATGAGCTAGCCGAACGAGCCGTAATCTAATGCCGGTGTCATCATTACTCTGCTGGGCTCGAACGAAGTTAGCATCAGTGCCATATGGGTGGATTTATTGTTAGGTAAACATATGCAGCGGCGGGTCTGCCGGTTCATGGCAGGGCCCTATCAGTGGCTGCATGCAATCACAGTAATGATGCTGGTAAATGCAATTCGCTTCATGCATAAATTAAATTGCCCCCAAAAGAAAGGCACCAGTCGAAACAGGGCCTTTTCTACAGAAAGGCCCCGTGCATTGTTCGCACAGAAAGAGCGGTGAGGTTTGATAAATTTAGCTTGATAAGCTATTCTATCGGTATCGTATTAAGGCATCGAATGATAATATATCGACCAATTGAAACGAAGGACACGGGAAGGAACATACAAGGGTATGTGGGATAGGAGTGAAGGCACGTCAGTGACCCCCAGCACAAGTCCTGCAATAAAATTGGGCCGGTCTTACTGTCCGCTGCGTAAGCGCTATATCCCTTAGATCAAGGTTTGGGAGAGAAATGCGAAAAATTACAGGCATCGTATTATTAGAGGTTATTATTAATTAGCTCGATACTAAGTTATAGTCATAGTTAAGGTTGCAGTTTAGTAGTGACAGTTAATATAAAACTCCAAACATGGATATTAAAACAAATTGTATGTATTTTTGGACGAAAAAAACAGGAATGCTTCATACAATATTCAAAACATTTTCATTCTTTAAACACGATCAATTTAGGTTTATACAAGGCAATACAAGTTAAATAATTATGAAGGTTAATCGAACTTGCTGTCGCATTGAATAAAATCATTATTGTTCAAATGCTTGTTTTGAATAATGCAGCTTGTGGTTGGATATATGATGTTCCCACGCAGCTTCAATGGATTGCAGATCCATCAAATTGATACCAATCATAAAGCTGGAACGAGTTCACAACTTAACCGGTAGCTATCACCATTCCCGGATTATCTCAAATAAAAATCGTTACATTGCTTTTATCGCTGGCCGGTCTAAAACAAAGACGAAATACAAAACAACCAAGGTCAGAAGGGAACGGATGGGAAAGACAGAGAGTATTGGATTGAATCGAGGGATA
>KZ068410.1:80424-91506 GCA_002091845.1 Anopheles cracens | reverse complement strand
TACTGAAGAACAAGGAAAACAGTTGCATTCGAAAAACGCTGAATCGGTATCGGTTTTCCCGTTCGTGTCATCGGGCGAACGTTGCAAATGTTCGTCTCACCTGTCAAGATGGCTCTCCACGATTGTTCCCGGAACGGCGGAGCGACGGCATGCCCCGTGCCCAGCATAAGCTGCCTGTCCGGAGGGAGCGATATCCGCTTCCGAGAAGCCCGGTTTAGCCGGTAAACCGTTTTGCTTTGTTTAAGCACCGAAAAGATAATCTTCCGTCTTTCGTCCTGTTACCGTGTGAAGTACGCTCACTCGAATTAGATGGAACTTTCCAGACAAGTGCTCTTCGAATCCCGCAGCGACGGAAATAGTCGGTAAACAATGCGGGTATACATATTCGTGTATAGTTAGTTGCGGGAAAATGAACTTACAGTGACACCCCAACATGTTGAGATCAGCAGATGCTAAAAGCTTTACATGAGTCTTATAAATTGAAATTTAGAATGACAGTTCTCAGTTGTGGATGTAGGATACGTTCGATAAAATCATATGCACGCAAGACGAACGCAAGACGAAAGGTGGTGCAAGCACAACACGAATGGACATTTCATAGCAAATTACACACATCGATTAGGTCGTTATGCAACATCGACTGTGCTAAATGTGGTTAAAGTGCTATCAATGTTGCAGCCACTGTAAGCACGCAGGTTCTTCCGAAATAGATAAACCAACCTCAGATTGCTCAATTATCCAGAATGCGATTGATATGATTCTGCTGACACGTAACTCGAACACGCAGAATCAAATCCGTGAAGCTCACTTACCGCGAAACGTCCCCATCCGGATACGGTCGCACCGCTAGCAGTTTCGAGGAAGTCCGTCGCCAGCTCGACGGGCCGCAGTTGGTCTCCGGTGAAGGCCAGTGATTCCGCCACCCGCACCAGACCAATGTCGTTGGCGTACGTTTGCGCGTCGAAGGCCGGATGTATTACGAAGCGCTCCGCGGTCAGGTTACGGCCGCCGGCCAGCCGATCGGCACTGCCCACGAACAGCTGCACATCCGAGTGTGTCTTTCCGGTGATGCAAGCGGCCGCCGTTAGCACCCAGCGCCGGTTGATCACGGAACCGCCGCAGTACACCAGGCCCTCGTTGATGAGCGCTACCTGAAAGGGAAACTGTCCGTCGGCCGCATCCTCTCCGCCGGCAATCCGGGGGCTGCCGGACTGTGGTGCTGCTGCCGCCGGATGCGTGTTATGATTATCCAACCGAACTTCTTCCAAGACCTTCCGGAAGTGATCACTTACAGTTGCTGCTGCTAAGCGGCGACAGGGCTGCCGCGACCGTAACCAGAGCCAGGAAGGCTACCACTTGTACCACCAACATCTTCATTATGGACGGAACAATTATTGTTCGATGCCGTTTGCACACGAGAACTCTCACGCTCCGACTGGCGGTGCGTACCGTTTTATAGCCTACCGTATCTAGCCCGTATCTAGATTTTGTTAGTCGTGGCATTAGCTCGTTATCGACCAGATGGACGCCCGAGCATATCACCGGGTCCTCCAAATTTCGGCAACTCATAACTCGGCCAGAAGATTATCTCTTCCGGCCGTGGGACACCTGGTGCGTGAAGTTTATTGCATCCTGCGCACGGTACCTTACGGCACTCCACACAGCTGTTCGTTCACGTTCCTGGTGAGTCGTGCGCCGCCACCAAGCGATAACTGCTAATAACTGGTCATCGGGGCGCCTCCAACAAACGGGCGAGCTCCTCCGGTAACAGGGGTTGGGAAGTGCCGTTGATTGAAACGATTGTGTTCCGAAGTACCGAAGTCCGTCTCTCGGGGTTGTGATAGCATAGTTAGCAGGAAGTGTACCTCCCTCCACATGCACACATACACACACAGGCTCGAACCATATCGCATCGGGTTTCAGAAGAACCTCCCTCCTGGTTGAGATCGCGGGTATCGAAGATGATACTGAGCCGACCGGCAGCCGGTGACGGCGTTTCCGATAACTCCTGGGCACAACGCCGGGTGCTCAGGTGTTCGAAATGGCAACGTCCATTTGTGATTCACTTAAGCGTCCGGGGCCTGCCTGGTGCCGAAGAAGGTGCCTGGAAGACCATAAACGGAACGGTACGAGCAGTCGAGCGGTTGAGAATCGACCACCACCTCGTCGGGCGATTTTGGAACGGTGGTGGTTTTCGGAGAGGCAGTGTTGAAATATTTACCAAACTCTCTAATCCCGATGTCGTAAATCGTGTGCACCGCTCACCCTGATCCCTTCCGCCTGGTTCTTCACGCGGCACTGCGTCGTTCGTCTTCGACACGAGCATTACAGCTCGCCGTGGTCGGTTTCTAAGACGCTAGACGACGTTCCTTTCCGTGCAGCCGACATCCGGAACGTTCGGAGGAAGGGGCAAACCTCGAAACCCGGGCACAGGTGGGAATGAGTTACATATTATTCAACTCCATCCAACCGATGGGGCGCTCGGATAATGGGACACACACCATGGCGATGGGTAGCAGTGTAGTAGCACAGGCACCAACTGATAGCATCTCGGGTCGTTCCGAGAAGGACGCCGTGCTGTTTTGGGAAGGCGGTTGTCACGGGTTGTTGGGGCTGCGATAGCTGGGGAGACCGAGAGTCCGAGGCCCGATTGGCAACTATTTCACCACCATCCTTCCATAACCCCGTTCCATGCGCAACTTTGCCGAAGACTACGAAATCAAGCTGGCTCCTATAGCTACCATCTTCTGCCGACTGGTTACGGACGTCGTGTGCAGGAAGAGGCATGTCAATCGATTAGGGTTTTTCGGTTGTTTCAGTGCCTATCTCGGTTTCGTTTGAACAGTTTTACATCTTAATTTTCTGACCAAGCCGAGATGACTTCTGGACGTTCCTCCGGGTTCGTTCACCGCCCGGCGACTGACTTTTGTGTCAGGGTTTGGTTTGGTGTGCTTTCTCATCACACCACTAGAGTGAAAAGCAAAGAACCCAACTGGAACTCCGGTTTTTGGCAGCTTCCGCATGAAACGCATGGTTAGGTTCGCGAATGCGCCCGTCTCCCGGCGCTTCGGACGTGGGATGACTATTCATTTCCGATTTCATTTCCAAACCTGCCAGACACCGGGGCCAACCGGAAACGTCTGGCCCCGGGAGTGGAGAAGAAGTCGTTCGGTTCAGTGAAATGGTCCAGTGCGAGACATAAAATATTGCCCCGCTTCACGAATGTCGCACGCAATCTTCTTTCATCGCGACACTTCCAGGGTCCGGGTGGTGATTCATTCGCACTTTCCATCCAAACACCGTTTTCGAACTTTCCCGCAAGCAACCGGCCTGGAAGCAGCCGAACTAAGTTTGGCGTCGATGCGGACGCCCCTCTCGCTCGTACGCAAAACTCAATAAGCTGATAAGCGATCGAATTTATTGATTGGCTTTTTCGATTAGAAACTTCCATCTCATCGCTGCTGTGGGAAGAAACCGACCGCGGTTGCGTGAGGTTGCCGTGCGCGACACCAGCGGCGAAGGAAGGGCGTTGTCCATGGTAATCAAAATTTTACTACCGTCTCACCTGGTCTCTCTGTCTCTCTCTCTGTCGCTTTCTTCGCGTCACACTGCTGTTACACAACGAAAACAGCGCCCCCCAATCGGCCCCCTTTGCGATGGGCGTTCGTGCTTGGGTGCTTTACCCGGATCGGTGCTCTCGGTTCGTTTGTCGGGCTTCCCTTTCGCCAATTCCGTGGTGCTCCGTGGGGCCGTGTTATGGTGTGAACATAAAAATAAAAGGCGATCTAAAAATTATAGTTGATTGTTTTTTCGGAAACGTCCCCATCCGGATACGGTCGCACCGCTAGCAGTTTCGAGGAAGTCCGTCGCCAGCTCGACGGGCCGCAGTTGGTCTCCGGTGAAGGCCAGTGATTCCGCCACCCGCACCAGACCAATGTCGTTGGCGTACGTTTGCGCGTCGAAGGCCGGATGTATCACGAAGCGCTCCGCGGTCAGGTTACGGCCGCCGGCCAGCCGATCGGCACTGCCCACGAACAGCTGCACATCCGAGTGTGTCTTTCCGGTGATGCAGGCGGCCGCCGTCAGCACCCAGCGCCGGTTGATCACGGAACCGCCGCAGTACACCAGGCCCTCGTTGATGAGCGCTACCTGAAAGGGAAACTGTCCGTCGGCCGCGTCCTCTCCGCCGGCAATCCGGGGGCTGCCGGGTTGTGGTGCTGCTGTCGCCGGATGCGTGTTATGATTATCCAACCGAACTTCTTCTTAGACTTTCCGGAAGTGATCACTTACAGTTGCTGCTGCTACGCGGCGACAGGGCTGCCGCGACCGTTACCAGAGCCAGGAAGGCTACCACTTGTACCACCAACATCTTCATTATGAACGGAACAATTATTGTTCGATGCCGTTTGCACACGAGAACTCTCACGCTCTGACTGGCGGTGCGTACCGTTTTATAGCCTACCGTATCTAGCTCGTATCTAGATTTTGTTAGCCGTGGCATTAGCTCGTTATCGACCAGATGGACGCCCGAGCATATCACCGGGTCCTCCAAATTTCGGCAACTCATAACTCGGCCAGAAGATTATCTCTTCCGGCCGTGGGACACCTGGTGCGTGAAGTTTATTGCATCCTGCGCACGGTACCTTACAGCACTCCACACAGCTGTTCGTTCACGTTCCGGGTGGGTCGTGCGCCGGCACCAAGCGATAACTGCTAATAACTGGTCATCGGGGCGCCTCCAACAAACGGGCGAGCTATCCGGTAGCAGGGGTTGGGAAGTGCCGTTGATTGAAACGATTGTGTTCCGAAGTACCGAAGTCCGTCTCTCGGGGTTGTGATAGCATAGTTAGCAGGAAGTGTACCTCCCTCCACATGCACACATACACACACAGGCTCGAACCATATCGCATCGGGTTTCAGAAGAACCCCCCTTCTGGTTGAGATCGCGGGTATCGAAGATGATACTGAGCCGACCGGCAGCCGGTGACGGCGTTTCCGATAACTCCTGGGCACAACGCCGGGTGCTCAGGTGTTCGAAATGGCAACGTCCATTTGTGATTCACTTAAGCGTCCGGGGCCTGCCTGGTGCCGAAGAAGGTGCCTGGAAGACCATAAACGGAACGGTACGAGCAGTCGAGCGGTTGAGAATCGACCACCACCTCGTCGGGCGATTTTGGAACGGTGGTGGTTTTCGGAGAGGCAGTGTTGAAATATTTACCAAACTCTCTAATCCCGATGTCGTAAATCGTGTGCACCCTGATCCCTTCCGCCTGGTTCTTCACGCGGCACTGCGTCGTTCGTCTTCGACACGAGCATTACAGCTCGCCGTGGTCGGTTTCTAAGACGCTAGACGACGTTCCTTTCCGTGCAGCCGACATCCGGAACGTTCGGAGGAAGGGGCAAACCTCGAACTCACCCTGATCCCTTCCGCCTGGTTCTTCACGCGGCACTGCGTCGTTCGTCTTCGACACGAGCATTACAGCTCGCCGTGGTCGGTTTCTAAGACGCTAGACGACGTTCCTTTCCGTGCAGCCGACATCCGGAACGTTCGGAGGAAGGGGCAAACCTCGAACCCCGGGCACAGGTGCGAATGAGTTACATATTATTCAACTCCATCCAACCGATGGGGCGCTCGGATAATGGGACACACACCATGGCGATGGGTAGCAGTGTAGTAGCACAGGCACCAACTGATAGCATCTCGGGTCGTTCCGAGAAGGACGCCGTGCTGTTTTGGGAAGGCGGTTGTCACGGGTTGTTGGGGCTGCGATAGCTGGGGAGACCGAGAGTCCGAGGCCCGATTGGCAACTATTTCACCACCATCCTTCCATAACCCCGTTCCATGCGCAACTTTGCCGAAGACTACGAAATCAAGCTGGCTCCTATAGCTACCATCTTCTGCCGACTGGTTACGGACGTCGTGTGCAGGAAGAGGCATGTCAATCGATTAGGGTTTTTCGGTTGTTTCAGTGCCTATCTCGGTTTCGTTTGAACAGTTTTACATCTTAATTTTCTGACCAAGCCGAGATGACTTCTGGACGTTCCTCCGGGTTCGTTCACCGCCCGGCGACTGACTTTTGTGTCAGGGTTTGGTTTGGTGTGCTTTCTCATCACACCACTAGAGTGAAAAGCAAAGAACCCAACTGGAACTCCGGTTTTTGGCAGCTTCCGCATGAAACGCATGGTTAGGTTCGCGAATGCGCCCGTCTCCCGGCGCTTCGGACGTGGGATGACTATTCATTTCCGATTTCATTTCCAAACCTGCCAGACACCGGGGCCAACCGGAAACGTCTGGCCCCGGGAGTGGAGAAGAAGTCGTTCGGTTCAGTGAAATGGTCCAGTGCGAGACATAAAATATTGCCCCGCTTCACGAATGTCGCACGCAATCTTCTTTCATCGCGACACTTCCAGGGTCCGGGTGGTGATTCATTCGCACTTTCCATCCAAACACCGTTTTCGAACTTTCCCGCAAGCAACCTGCCTGGAAGCAGCCGAACTAAGTTTGGCGTCGATGCGGACGCACCTCTCGGTCGTACGCAAAACTCAATAAGCTGATAAGCGATCGAATTTATTGATTGGCTTTTTCGATTAGAAACTTCCATCTCATCGCTGCTGTGGGAAGAAACCGACCGCGGTTGCGTGAGGTTGCCGTGCGCGACACCAGCGGCGAAGGAAGGGCGTTGTCCATGGTAATCAAAATTTTACTACCGTCTCACCTGGTCTCTCTGTCTCTCTCTCTGTCGCTTTCTTCGCGTCACACTGCTGTTACACAACGAAAACAGCGCCCCCCAATCGGCCCCCTTTGCGATGGGCGTTCGTGCTTGGGTGCTTTACCCGGATCGGTGCTCTCGGTTCGCTTGTCGGGCTTCCCTTTCGCCAATTCCGTGGTGCTCCGTGGGGCCGTGTTATGGTGTGAACATAAAAATAAAAGGCGATCTAAAAATTATAGTTGATTGTTTTTTCGGTGCTGCCTTTTCGGCACGGGCTGCCGGTGTTGCTGCCCGTGTATGTGTGCGAGCGGTGTCGTTTTCCTTTGTCGTTTTATGATTGAAAATCAATTAGGAGTTTAAAAAAGCGGTACAAATTTTGCCTGCTGACACGTAACTCGAACACGCAGAATCAAATCCGTGAAGCTCACTTACCGCGAAACGTCCCCATCCGGATACGGTCGCACCGCTAGCAGTTTCGAGGAAGTCCGTCGCCAGCTCGACGGGCCGCAGTTGGTCTCCGGTGAAGGCCAGTGATTCCGCCACCCGCACCAGACCAATGTCGTTGGCGTACGTTTGCGCGTCGAAGGCCGGATGTATCACGAAGCGCTCCGCGGTCAGGTTACGGCCGCCGGCCAGCCGATCGGCACTGCCCACGAACAGCTGCACATCCGAGTGTGTCTTTCCGGTGATGCAGGCGGCCGCCGTCAGCACCCAGCGCCGGTTGATCACGGAACCGCCGCAGTACACCAGGCCCTCGTTGATGAGCGCTACCTGAAAGGGAAACTGTCCGTCGGCCGCGTCCTCTCCGCCGGCAATCCGGGGGCTGCCGGGTTGTGGTGCTGCTGTCGCCGGATGCGTGTTATGATTATCCAACCGAACTTCTTCTTAGACTTTCCGGAAGTGATCACTTACAGTTGCTGCTGCTACGCGGCGACAGGGCTGCCGCGACCGTTACCAGAGCCAGGAAGGCTACCACTTGTACCACCAACATCTTCATTATGAACGGAACAATTATTGTTCGATGCCGTTTGCACACGAGAACTCTCACGCTCTGACTGGCGGTGCGTACCGTTTTATAGCCTACCGTATCTAGCTCGTATCTAGATTTTGTTAGCCGTGGCATTAGCTCGTTATCGACCAGATGGACGCCCGAGCATATCACCGGGTCCTCCAAATTTCGGCAACTCATAACTCGGCCAGAAGATTATCTCTTCCGGCCGTGGGACACCTGGTGCGTGAAGTTTATTGCATCCTGCGCACGGTACCTTACAGCACTCCACACAGCTGTTCGTTCACGTTCCGGGTGGGTCGTGCGCCGGCACCAAGCGATAACTGCTAATAACTGGTCATCGGGGCGCCTCCAACAAACGGGCGAGCTATCCGGTAGCAGGGGTTGGGAAGTGCCGTTGATTGAAACGATTGTGTTCCGAAGTACCGAAGTCCGTCTCTCGGGGTTGTGATAGCATAGTTAGCAGGAAGTGTACCTCCCTCCACATGCACACATACACACACAGGCTCGAACCATATCGCATCGGGTTTCAGAAGAACCCCCCTTCTGGTTGAGATCGCGGGTATCGAAGATGATACTGAGCCGACCGGCAGCCGGTGACGGCGTTTCCGATAACTCCTGGGCACAACGCCGGGTGCTCAGGTGTTCGAAATGGCAACGTCCATTTGTGATTCACTTAAGCGTCCGGGGCCTGCCTGGTGCCGAAGAAGGTGCCTGGAAGACCATAAACGGAACGGTACGAGCAGTCGAGCGGTTGAGAATCGACCACCACCTCGTCGGGCGATTTTGGAACGGTGGTGGTTTTCGGAGAGGCAGTGTTGAAATATTTACCAAACTCTCTAATCCCGATGTCGTAAATCGTGTGCACCCTGATCCCTTCCGCCTGGTTCTTCACGCGGCACTGCGTCGTTCGTCTTCGACACGAGCATTACAGCTCGCCGTGGTCTTCACCGTCTGCCGGGTGTGGAATCAAAGTTCGCAACCGGGAGAGAAAGCAACCGCTTGCGGTGGTGGCGTCCCGTGACCTTCCGGTCGCTCTCGCCGAGGGAAGAATTATTAGAAGGGAAAGTCCAACTCTCGTTTGGCCAACGTCTCGTATCGTATCGAACGCTGTTAATTTATTGCCGCAATCGATTGAAATCTGCGTCGTGCAGTAAGCATTCCTACAGGTGGCACATTGGACACACTGGATTGTGGACGCCCTGGGGGAGGAGGGTCCGTGTGGACATTGGACCATATTCCTGACATATTCCTGAGCACCCTTCTTCGTGGCGTTTGTGAAACCAAAGGCCTGTCAAAAGGCGCCCGACAGAGCAGGCTTCTGCTAACGAAGGTCAGCGAGTGTATCGGAATCGCTTGATCCTCTCCAATAATGCACGACTCGGTTATGGTACGGAATTCTTAATGGCCATCCGTCGTCCGCTCAAGCTTCTAAGCAAATGCCGTGTAGATTGACTCCTAACGACTTGCGGGAGACGTCCTCCGGGATTGCTAGCTGCGTCTTCACTGCTGTGTGCGTTAGCATCCTTTTGTTTTTACTTTATCGGCAACTATCCCCCCCATTCCGTAGGACGGAATTCTTAATGGCCATCCGTCGTCCGCTCAAGCTTCTAAGCAAATGCCGTGTAGATTGACTCCTAACGACTTGCGGGAGACGTCCTCCGGGATTGCTAGCTGCGTCTTCACTGCTGTGTGCGTTAGCATCCTTTTGTTTTTACTTTATCGGCAACTATCCCCCCCATTCCGTAGGTCGTCTTGGTCTGGAGGACCGTTTTCAGCATAAACTCTCCTCTCGGTCGACCCGATAAGCGCTTCCATTTGGAAACTTTAATAACCATTAGAGACTCCGGGCGTGTTGGTTCCTCCGCTCGACTGCGTTTAGATTACATATTTTATGCAATAAATTAGCCACAAGAACAGGAGAGAGAGAACACGAGAAAAAAACACATCAATATCGTCTCGATCGAGGGACACGCACGTAACTCATGATTCGTTAATCAAGAGTTCCCCATCTCCCAGCGGTCTGGAACAATTGGAGCCAAGGTTGAAGAAAGGACCTGAGGGGGACACGGCGAGGGCACTCTTTTCCCGTCATCGCGCCCGCCCGATCGATACATCTCGAGTGGTTTATTCGCACTGGACTTATAATTAACTCGCAATTCCGTGGTTTCGTGTTGTCGAACATGATTGCCTTTAAACCGCACCGGGAGTGCGGGAGTTTGAAGGCAACATAACGAAAAAAAAGAAAACTAGGTCGTCGCCAGCACTGTACTGTGTTTGTGTGTGTGTTTGGTCTGTCGTCGCCATTCGCACCCCGTGTTGACTTGGTGGATAAATAATAATTAGCTCACTTAATTATCATTCAAGTGATTTTAATTACCTGTGCTCCGGTGCTTTTGTTGGAGAGTGCTCGGCTGGACGCTCGACTTGCCGGAGACGTCCTTCAGGATGTGACCGGGCGCTGGAGAACGCGAGTAGTGGTCTGTTGTTGTGTGCGGGTTCCCGAATGAATGGCCCAGGCGCATTTCACCGCAGGATAAACGTGAAATTTATGCAAACCCCCGGGCTGGGAATACTTTTAATTCCCATTTACATTTCGCCTCTCGGGCGCGAGAAGGGTGGAAGTTGCACGAGGAGCAGCGGGGAGTCGGTAAATCTCCTCGATCCAGGCAGAGCGTGGAGGGGGCGCCGAGCGTAAGGTTTTATTATTTTCATAATCCAACCACTATCATCGCCTACCAGCATCGGAACCACCGAGAGCGCGCGCCGATTTCACCTTGGTCACCCCCCGAAGTCCCTATTTCGTTTGTAATTTGAATACGATTAGGAGTGATTCATTTTGAAGTGCAGTCACCCGTAGCTGCCCCTTCGCTGGGAAGGAGATTCATCAATTAGAAATCCTCCTCGTAGCCGCGAGTGGAATGTAGTGCTATCGGTGGTACGAAAGTCATCACCCTCCTCGATCTCCGCCGTAGCCGTAGGAACCGTCCAAACATCCCAATACCCTCTGCTGGGGGGAACGGCCGTCGTTGCGAGATCTTGCGTAAAATCTGTCCCCGAATATTGAACAGAAACATCATTTTTCATGATTTACTATCCGGCCGGCAGTGCCGGGGCCAACTTCACCGCCTGGCCGGCGGATAAGATTGAGCTTCAGCTCCAAAGCGAGGCACACGGAACGATTCCGATTCGTCGTCGTGGGCCTCGGAGAGAAGCAACCTTTTTATGGGTTCATTTTTAATAGCTTTGATGATGCTTCTTCTTACTGCGATGCCGATTTTCTCGCCTCGCTACATCCATGGGAATTGTGGGCTCCCCACAGAAGGTCAACTAGATATGGACCCCGGGCCGGGGTGTTCACGC
>KZ068410.1:62675-76601 GCA_002091845.1 Anopheles cracens | reverse complement strand
AGGGAGTGTGGGAGCGGTGTTGGCCAGGACTTTTGATTTTACCCCTGCCCCGCACACACACCCGTCATAAACCATTCCGGGAGTTGCCGCAAGGGCAACATTATTGTGCCGCCCTCCCGGCGTCGGTGACGGATTCGATCCTTCCCCGGCCCGGTACGAGATTTTCCATAAACGGTGTGACACACGAGCGTCATAAAACTTAAGCTTATCATTGTTGAAAAAGGAAGAGAACACAAGGGGCTCTCGGCTCTGCATACGCGCCGGGCTAGATCCGGGGAGATGGTCTCTCTTCACCACCTCTTGGCACCCCGATCAAGCCAAAAGCCGCCTGTTGTTGTGCGTCAATGCGATGCTCCTCCGACGGTGCTGGGAACAAGGAGGGCAAAGCCAACTTTTGGGAAGTCGTGCAGAACCCACGCGCGCCCGGCGGTGAGTGTGAGTCGAGGGAAGCGAAATTAATGATTCAAACTTCATCATGCGAAAAGTGCCGTGCGCACCGCGCGACCCTTTTGGCGAAGGAAAAGGATCCGACCGCTGAAGATGGTTGAACTTTGCATGCCGCCTCTCACAACAACAACAACAGCAACCTGGCCCTGGCCGTGACAAGGGTACACCTCGGCGTACCAAGTTTGCCGGGGCGGTGGAGCTTTCGCATTGGCTTTGTTCTTTTTTCCAACTTCATCGTTGCGCCCGTTTTGTCCAAGAAAGTCCGAAGCATAATGTAAAGGGAGCCTACAACAAGTTGCTGTGTGTGTGCATAACCAACCGAGAAGAAACCCCAAATGTGGTGGGTTTCCTCGTTGTACGCACTTCACCAAGGCAGGCTGACCTTTTTGTTTCGTTTTGCGCCCATCGGCGAGGGATGCTGTGTGAGCGGGTGAAACTTCAAAGGTGGAATGTTTTGATCGTTTGCTGAATGGGTCGCGGTACGCCCACCGTCCAAAATTCCGGTGTGTGTGTGTGTGTGCGCACACACACCCCCCACATCAATTCGGTACCACCGGGTTCGGCCTTCACTTCACACTCTCTCTCGCGCTAATAGTCTCCGAACGCCCGTCATCATCTACGACACCTCGGTCTTCGGTGGAGCCTTTGGCACGCGGTGGAGGTACTCGCTGGTTTTGGAGCGCTTTGGGGAGGGCAGACCACTTCAAGACGGCAGCAGCAACAGCGAGAAAAAAGCGATCTTAAAAAGCACCTGAAAGGTGATCTCTATCAGATGGGCGTGTGGTGCCCGTTTAGGGTGTATTAATTCCACCGAGCCAACCGGTCACCCGGGGGCCCCCCCGGCAACTACGGCCCGGGGTTGTAATATGTGCTCGTGGTACAAGTTTCGATCGGATTTTACCCACTCCAACGGGCGGCAACAAGTAGTTGCAGTCGGTCGCAACGCCATGCTGCTCACCGGTGCCACCGTATTTGTTCGGAGGAAAGAACTCGGGCCCGGGCCCGATATTTAGAGATATTTAAAACTAATGGAACACCATCTTTGGATCGTGGCCGGGCTAGATCCGGGGAGATGGCGTGTGTTTGCGAGATATATGACTCCCCGGCTGTGACTTCCCGCTCCATATCAGGACATATGGGCACACGCACCAACCCTCCCAGCGCGACCGGCTCGGGGACAGATTGATAATGTATGTATGATATAGCGCCGGCGACAATGAGTTACGAACAGAGGCCGGCTTTGAAGCGTCGTCGCTCGTGTGCGGGCTTGTTGCTCTGTGGAAGTTACGTCTCTTTTTTTCTCTCTCTTCACCACCTCTTGGCACCCCGATCAAGCCAAAAGCCGCCTGTTGTTGTGCGTCAATGCGATGCTCCTCCGACGGTGCTGGGAACAAGGAGGGCAAAGCCAACTTTTGGGAAGTCGTGCAGAACCCACGCGCGCCCGGCGGTGAGTGTGAGTCGAGGGAAGCGAAATTAATGATTCAAACTTCATCATGCGAAAAGTGCCGTGCGCACCGCGCGACCCTTTTGGCGAAGGAAAAGGATCCGACCGCTGAAGATGGTTGAACTTTGCATGCCGCCTCTCACAACAACAACAACAGCAACCTGGCCCTGGCCGTGACAAGGGTACACCTCGGCGTACCAAGTTTGCCGGGGCGGTGGAGCTTTCGCATTGGCTTTGTTCTTTTTTCCAACTTCATCGTTGCGCCCGTTTTGTCCAAGAAAGTCCGAAGCATAATGTAAAGGGAGCCTACAACAAGTTGCTGTGTGTGTGCATAACCAACCGAGAAGAAACCCCAAATGTGGTGGGTTTCCTCGTTGTACGCACTTCACCAAGGCAGGCTGACCTTTTTGTTTCGTTTTGCGCCCATCGGCGAGGGATGCTGTGTGAGCGGGTGAAACTTCAAAGGTGGAATGTTTTGATCGTTTGCTGAATGGGTCGCGGTACGCCCACCGTCCAAAATTCCGGTGTGTGTGTGTGTGTGCGCACACACACCCCCCACATCAATTCGGTACCACCGGGTTCGGCCTTCACTTCACACTCTCTCTCGCGCTAATAGTCTCCGAACGCCCGTCATCATCTACGACACCTCGGTCTCCGGTGGAGCCTTTGGCACGCGGTGGAGGTACTCGCTGGTTTTGGAGCGCTTTGGGGAGGGCAGACCACTTCAAGACGGCAGCAGCAACAGCGAGAAAAAAGCGATCTTAAAAAGCACCTGAAAGGTGATCTCTATCAGATGGGCGTGTGGTGCCCGTTTAGGGTGTATTAATTCCACCGAGCCAACCGGTCACCCGGGGGCCCCCCCGGCAACTACGGCCCGGGGTTGTAATATGTGCTCGTGGTACAAGTTTCGATCGGATTTTACCCACTCCAACGGGCGGCAACAAGTAGTTGCAGTCGGTCGCAACGCCATGCTGCTCACCGGTGCCACCGTATTTGTTCGGAGGAAAGAACTCGGGCCCGGGCCCGATATTTAGAGATATTTAAAACTAATGGAACACCATCTTTGGATCGTGAGCCGCACGACGACGGCCGGCGATTCCGGTCGGTGTGTACGCACCGGGCGCGAGCGCAGGCAAAACCAAACCTGGCCTCCGGCCTGTCGAACGATCGAGGCGGTGTGGTCGCACGTCACTTTACATAATTTGTCACTTTCAATCGGTGTTTTTTTTTCTGTCTGTCCGTGGTTCTCTCGCGTCTAAGTCTGTTGGCCAACGCACGCTCGCGGTTGTTGCGCTATTTCTGGGCACAGGCCAGATGCTTACGCCTCACGTTGGTCACTCGTTGGTTGGAGCGGTGGACAGTTTCGCACGCCCGGTGGTGGTGGCGTTTCTGTCGAACGCGCCGTGACAACACAAAACAACGCGTGTTAACCAATTCTTTCTGCTGTCTTCAATTTCGCCATTCTCCGCCGTTGCTTCGTTTTAGGGTTTTAGCGAACTTCTTCTCACACAGTCTTTTTTTTCGTCCCTCTCTCTACTCCACAGAAGCTGCCTGTCGCCGCCCGCGTCTCCTGCCCGTTTAGACGCCGTTAGTTAGCGTAAGTGTTGATGCATGTTCCGTCAAATTAAAACCAGCAAGCAATCTATTTCCAACCCCAGCCAACACCAGTTCGGGATCGTTTCGACACTTTCTGTCGCAGGCTAGTATGCGATCGCCGGGCGCCTCCCATGGACCGGGCGTGTAAATTGTGCCGAAATTGTTGGACACTTTTAATGTTTTTAGTTGGGTGTGTGTGTGCTTTGGACGCGCATCGTAAATCGTTGTTTTGGCATCAATATGCCGGCCTTGGGTCGTTGGTTGCTCAGATCCTTATCGGGGTGCGAATGCTGCTAACAAGCACAACGCTGCGAAACATTTTAATGATGCACTCGAGAGGGCTTCAATCCCGCTCCGTACAACTATGCTGCTTAATCAGTGTTCGGCTGGGAGTTTGTACGAGTTCCGTGAAATTCTTACTTTGTTTGTTGCGTGTGTGTGGAGTTATATCTAATGAAGAAACACGAGAAACGGTGGTTACCGCAGCAGAAATAGATACATATATCCAATTGGGATTCGTGCTGAGTGTTCACCAGCTACTAAAGGATTCAAGGATAAAGCACCGCCGGTGGTGACTGGTGATTCACAATTCATGAATGCAACTGCTCCTTAACCCTCCAGTGATGAGAATGTTTTAGAAGTTCGAAGGCGAATCGTTGAAAACACTGAAGTATGGAATTTTCGGTTGTTCACTCATTTTCGAGTTTGCCTACTGGCACAGGCTTTGATTCATATTTTTGAAAAGTTTGAAACCATTGCTCAGACAAATAATCTGAAAGAATATATCTCATGTAACGAAGTCGACCAAAAAGGAAGCTATGTGATGTGATGTGCTTACTAAACTCTTACTCACAAGAATTAAATCACATCGCGGAGAGTTATTTTCTCTTTTTCATTCCAAAGCACACAAACTTAGTTAATAATCTCCCCGGAGATTCCAATAAGGATAGAGTTAGTAAGCAAATGGAAAATGGTTGTCACTCTATTCCAACTTTTTTTGTGACTTCATCAGACTCTCATTCATTGGAACAGTTTTTGTAAAATGTAGATCGGTTGAAATGTACTTTATCCTATTTTATTATGTGATCTACCGTCTTGTTTTAAAAAGCATAATTAACAAGAAAACTAATTCAGTTAGTTACTATTCTAAAGAATTATATGCCATTTCTTGTGGAAAGAAATGCAAAGAAAACCATTGTACATATAAAGGGATCTGACTTTGGGTATCATCAACAGTAAAATCAACACAAATAAAACCATAATAAATTTATTTTACCATATTACCAACAAACACACACTCCAAGGGTTGGGAAGTGCTGGAACGTTAATCGGATACTGTTGTCTGCTTGCGCATAACAGCATTGCCAAAACCGAAATGCATGCGGACACGTTGTTTAGACGACTGCATTATCAAACCCGTGTGTCCGCTTTTTAGTGCTGATTGTGCAAACGAAAAGCCTCTCTTCACCACCTCTTGGCACCCCGATCAAGCCAAAAGCCGCCTGTTGTTGTGCGTCAATGCGATGCTCCTCCGACGGTGCTGGGAACAAGGAGGGCAAAGCCAACTTTTGGGAAGTCGTGCAGAACCCACGCGCGCCCGGCGGTGAGTGTGAGTCGAGGGAAGCGAAATTAATGATTCAAACTTCATCATGCGAAAAGTGCCGTGCGCACCGCGCGACCCTTTTGGCGAAGGAAAAGGATCCGACCGCTGAAGATGGTTGAACTTTGCACGCCGCCTCTCACAACAACAACAACAGCAACCTGGCCCTGGCCGTGACAAGGGTACACCTCGGCGTACCAAGTTTGCCGGGGCGGTGGAGCTTTCGCATTGGCTTTGTTCTTTTTTCCAACTTCATCGTTGCGCCCGTTTTGTCCAAGAAAGTCCGAAGCATAATGTAAAGGGAGCCTACAACAAGTTGCTGTGTGTGTGCATAACCAACCGAGAAGAAACCCCAAATGTGGTGGGTTTCCTCGTTGTACGCACTTCACCAAGGCAGGCTGACCTTTTTGTTTCGTTTTGCGCCCATCGGCGAGGGATGCTGTGTGAGCGGGTGAAACTTCAAAGGTGGAATGTTTTGATCGTTTGCTGAATGGGTCGCGGTACGCCCACCGTCCAAAATTCCGGTGTGTGTGTGTGTGTGCGCACACACACCCCCCACATCAATTCGGTACCACCGGGTTCGGCCTTCACTTCACACTCTCTCTCGCGCTAATAGTCTCCGAACGCCCGTCATCATCTACGACACCTCGGTCTCCGGTGGAGCCTTTGGCACGCGGTGGAGGTACTCGCTGGTTTTGGAGCGCTTTGGGGAGGGCAGACCACTTCAAGACGGCAGCAGCAACAGCGAGAAAAAAGCGATCTTAAAAAGCACCTGAAAGGTGATCTCTATCAGATGGGCGTGTGGTGCCCGTTTAGGGTGTATTAATTCCACCGAGCCAACCGGTCACCCGGGGGCCCCCCCGGCAACTACGGCCCGGGGTTGTAATATGTGCTCGTGGTACAAGTTTCGATCGGATTTTACCCACTCCAACGGGCGGCAACAAGTAGTTGCAGTCGGTCGCAACGCCATGCTGCTCACCGGTGCCACCGTATTTGTTCGGAGGAAAGAACTCGGGCCCGGGCCCGATATTTAGAGATATTTAAAACTAATGGAACACCATCTTTGGATCGTGCGCCGCACGGCGACGGCCGGCGATTCCGGTCGCGAGAGCAGGCAAAACCAAACCTGGCCTCCGGCCTGTCGAACGATCGAGGCGGTGTGGTCGCACGTCACTTTACATAATTTGTCACTTTCAATCGGTGTTTTTTTTTCTGTCTGTCCGTGGTTCTCTTGCGTCTAAGTCTGTTGGCCAACGCACGCTCGCGGTTGTTGCGCTATTTCTGGGCACAGGCCAGATGCTTACGCCTCACGTTGGTCACTCGTTGGTTGGAGCGGTGGACAGTTTCGCACGCCCGGTGGTGGTGGCGTTTCTGTCGAACGCGCCGTGACAACACAAAACAACGCGTGTTAACCAATTCTTTCTGCTGTCTTCAATTTCGCCATTCTCCGCCGTTGCTTCGTTTTAGGGTTTTAGCGAACTTCTTCTCACACAGTCTTTTTTTTCGTCCCTCTCTCTACTCCACAGAAGCTGCCTGTCGCCGCCCGCGTCTCCTGCCCGTTTAGACACCGATAGTTAGCGTAAGTGTTGATGCATGTTCCGTCAAATTAAAACCAGCAAGCAATCTATTTCCAACCACAGCCAACACCAGTTCGGGATCGTTTCGACACTCTCTGTCGCAGGCTATTATGCGATCGCCGGGCGCCTCCCATGGACCGGGCGTGTAAATTGTGCCGAAATTGTTGGACACTTTTAATGTTTTTAGTTGGGTGTGTGTGTGCTTTGGACGCGCATCGTAAATCGTTGTTTTGGCATCAATATGCCGGCCTTGGGTCGTTGGTTGCTCAGATCCTTATCGGGGTGCGAATGCTGCTAACAAGCACAACGCTGCGAAACGTTTTAATGATGCACTCGAGAGGGCTTCAATCCCGCTCCGTACAACTATGCTGCTTAATCAGTGTTCGGCTGGGAGTTTGTACGAGTTCCGTGAAATTCTTACTTTGTTTGTTGCGTGTGTGTGGAGTTATATCTAATGAAGAAACACGAGAAACGGTGGTTACCGCAGCAGAAATAGATACATATATCCAATTGGGATTCGTGCTGAGTGTTCACCAGCTACTAAAGGATTCAAGGATAAAGCACCGCCGGTGGTGACTGGTGATTCACAATTCATGAATGCAACTGCTCCTTAACCCTCGAGTGATGGGAATGTTTTTGGATTTCGAAGACGAATCGGCGAAAACACTGAAGTGTGGAATATTCGGTTGTTCACTCATTTTCGAGTTTGCCTACTGGCACAGGCTTTGATTCATATTTTTGAAAAGTTTGAAACCATTGCTCAGACAAATAATCTGAAAGAATATATCTCATGTTACGAAGTCGACCAAAAAGGAAGCTATGTGATGTGATGTGCTTACTAAACTCTTACTCACAAGAGTTAAATCACATCGCGGGGAGTTATTTTCTCTTTTTCAATCCAACTCAAACACAAACATAGTCAATAATGTCCCCGGAGACTCCAATAAGGATAGAGTTAGTAAGCAAATGGAAAATGGTTGTCACTCTATTCCAATTTTTTTTGTGACTTCAGCAGACTCTCATTCATTGGAACAGTTTTTGTAAAATGTAGATCGGTTGAAATGTACTTTATCCTATTTTATTGTGTGATCTACCGTCTTGTTTTAAAAAGCATAATTAACAAGAAAACTAATTCAGTTAGTTACTATTCTAAAGAATTATATGCCATTTCTTGTGGAAAGAAATGCAAAGAAAACCATTGTACATATAAAGGGATCTGACTTTGGGTATCATCAACAGTAAAATCAACACAAATGAAACCATAATATATTTTTTAACCATATTACCAACAAACACACACTCCAAGGGTTGGGAAGTGCTGGAACGTTAATCGGATACTGTTGTCTGCTTGCGCAAAACAGCATTGCCAAAACCGAAATGCATGCGGACACGTTGTTTAGACGACTGCATTATCAAACCCGTGTGTCTGCTTTTTAGTGCTGATTGTGCAAACGAAAAGCAAGCAGCAAATTCAACCAAGAGTGAAAGCATTTCCACCACGTCTCCTCCCCTCACACCATCGCAGTGTAAAGGTGATCCTGAAAATGGTGCCGATGTCAGTTTGCTGTCCTCACTCTTGCGCCTTGCACCCACTGACGTACACACGAACCGTGTGCCATTTTTGTTCTTTTCTCCCTAAGTGTGTGTGTTATCTGTTGCACCACCACTGTGGAAAGGCAGAAGCTTGTCCCTTCCCCTCCCCCGCCTCCACCATGCTAGATAAAGGATCGTCTAAGATTAGGGGCAAATGAAGGAATTTCGTTGTTGAAATTTAAATTGCATTTCCGTTCCCGTTGTGCTGCTGTTATGTGTTCGCGTTTTTTTTTTGTCTCTTGGTACTTGGTTCACAAACACACACAACTGACTGTGTGGCAGCACCTTCGAGGTTGACCTGGCAGGGTGATAACAAGAAAATGATGAAGACGGACAGGACCCACCGGTAAGAAAGCGATCCGATGCTCAGCGTCTGGTGTGTTGTGTGTGCCTCTTTTCGGTGTATTGTTTTATGCGGCTTTTTTATTCAGTGTGTGTGTGTGTGTGTGTTACGTGTTCGTGTTGTGTTAGACATCCATCACCGGCCGCGGACATGATATTGTACTTGCTCCCGGCGAAATTGTTGGACACTTTTAATGTTTTTAGTTGGGTGTGTGTGTGCTTTGGACGCGCATCGTAAATCGTTGTTTTGGCATCAATATGCCGGCCTTGGGTCGTTGGTTGCTCAGATCCTTATCGGGGTGCGAATGCTGCTAACAAGCACAACGCTGCGAAACGTTTTAATGATGCACTCGAGAGGGCTTCAATCCCGCTCCGTACAACTATGCTGCTTAATCAGTGTTCGGCTGGGAGTTTGTACGAGTTCCGTGAAATTCTTACTTTGTTTGTTGCGTGTGTGTGGAGTTATATCTAATGAAGAAACACGAGAAACGGTGGTTACCGCAGCAGAAATAGATACATATATCCAATTGGGATTCGTGCTGAGTGTTCACCAGCTACTAAAGGATTCAAGGATAAAGCACCGCCGGTGGTGACTGGTGATTCACAATTCATGAATGCAACTGCTCCTTAACCCTCCAGTGATGAGAATGTTTTAGAAGTTCGAAGGCGAATCGTTGAAAACACTGAAGTATGGAATTTTCGGTTGTTCACTCATTTTCGAGTTTGCCTACTGGCACAGGCTTTGATTCATATTTTTGAAAAGTTTGAAACCATTGCTCAGACAAATAATCTGAAAGAATATATCTCATGTAACGAAGTCGACCAAAAAGGAAGCTATGTGATGTGATGTGCTTACTAAACTCTTACTCACAAGAGTTAAATCACATCGCGGGGAGTTATTTTCTCTTTTTCAATCCAACTCAAACACAAACATAGTCAATAATGTCCCCGGAGACTCCAATAAGGATAGAGTTAGTAAGCAAATGGAAAATGGTTGTCACTCTATTCCAACTTTTTTTGTGACTTCATCAGACTCTCATTCATTGGAACAGTTTTTGTAAAATGTAGATCGGTTGAAATGTACTTTATCCTATTTTATTATGTGATCTACCGTCTTGTTTTAAAAAGCATAATTAACAAGAAAACTAATTCAGTTAGTTACTATTCTAAAGAATTATATGCCATTTCTTGTGGAAAGAAATGCAAAGAAAACCATTGTACATATAAAGGGATCTGACTTTGGGTATCATCAACAGTAAAATCAACACAAATAAAACCATAATAAATTTATTTTACCATATTACCAACAAACACACACTCCAAGGGTTGGGAAGTGCTGGAACGTTAATCGGATACTGTTGTCTGCTTGCGCATAACAGCATTGCCAAAACCGAAATGCATGCGGACACGTTGTTTAGACGACTGCATTATCAAACCCGTGTGTCTGCTTTTTAGTGCTGATTGTGCAAACGAAAAGCAAGCAGCAAATTCAACCAAGAGTGAAAGCATTTCCACCACGTCTACTCCCCTCACACCATCGCAGTGTAAAGGTGATCCTGAAAATGGTGCCGATGTCAGTTTGCTGTCCTCACTCTTGCGCCTTGCACCCACTGACGTACACACGAACCGTGTGCCATTTTTGTTCTTTTCTCCCTAAGTGTGTGTGTTATCTGTTGCACCACCACTGTGGAGAAGCCGAAGCTTGTCTCTTCCCTTTCCCCACCACCTCCCTGCTAGATAAAGGATCGTCTAAGATTAGGGGCAAATGAAGGAATTTCGTTGTTGAAATTTAAATTGCATTTCCGTTCCCGTTGTGCTGCTGTTATGTGTTCGCGTTTTTTTTTTGTCTCTTGGTACTTGGTTCACAAACACACACAACTGACTGTGTGGCAGCACCTTCGAGGTTGACCTGGCAGGGTGATAACAAGAAAATGATGAAGACGGACAGGACCCACCGGTAAGAAAGCGATCCGATGCTCAGCGTCTGGTGTGTTGTGTGTGCCTCTTTTCGGTGTATTGTTTTATGCGGCTTTTTTATTCAGTGTGTGTGTGTGTGTGTGTTACGTGTTCGTGTTGTGTTAGACATCCATCACCGGCCGCGGACATGATATTGTACTTGCTCCCGGCGGCCGACTGCTGCTGACGAGATTATTTTCCCAAACGCGACCCATGCAGTATGGGTGGGTTCCGTGGAAGGCGCAAGTGGCAAAACATATTTTCGGTGGGTGTGCGTTTTTTGTTGTCGGTTGTTGTTGTCTTTTTGTTTGCTCCATGCCACTCAGCTCGTTGTTGGTGCTGGTAGGCGCACACGCTAGGAGACAGCGAAATTTGTAGCAAACAAAAAAAAACGAGTGGACAACTTTTACACGAACACGAAAGCCAACAAATCAGTGGCAGAGCAGCGGTGGGAAGACGGTGAAATCACGCACGGAGTGAGCACACGTTATCAGCGCGGTGTGCCCGGCGGGCGACTTTTCCTTTCTCTTATTCGCGCCACACATTTCCATTTGCATTTTTCCTTTCCAGTACCCGCCACGGAGACCCGCACGCGCACACCAGGACCGGTGTAAGAATTTCGGAATATTTAAATAAGTGCGTGGCGCGCTTGTTGCCGCACGCATGGCTCCTTGCTCGGCCGCCTGCGTGTTGCGTCTCCCCGCCGCATCAGATGTTGGTAATAAATTTTACCATAAATTTCGTTCGCATAACAAACTTGTCACTTGGAGTGGAGCGCGGCGGCGACGACGGGCGCGACCTTTTCTTCACGTGAGCGCGCTGCGAAGGAGACCACCGGCAACGCAGGAGGGACAGGCCCTTTTCGGAGTTCCCGTGCCCGTATACGTGTTGTTGTTGTTGTCCTTCCATTGCCGCGCGCTCCTTTTATCGGATTGTTCTTCCGGCAGTGCATGATGGGACGACTTTACCTTCGCTTTGTTTTTTGCGTTTTTCACGAATGAATGATTTCGTTTACATGTTTGTTTGTTTTTTGTCTTGCGTGTGTTCCGGGTGTGTGCGTTATACTCCTTGCCACGAACCGGTTCCGTTGCGTGCTGCAGGCTCCAAACGGATCTAAAATTATGCTGCAGTAGAGTTGAGTGAGGTGAGCAGAATAGCAAAAAACAAAAAAGTCTGAACCCACAGACCCCACAACGGCAGCAGTAGCAAAAATCGATATGCCCGACGCCCTCTGGTGGGGGAAAAGGTAAACGCACACGCTCCAACGGATACCACGCATGAGTTTCACAGTTTCCCCGGCATCGGGTGTGACTAGCTTTGCGAAGTTCCGCTAGATGTTGTGGAGTGCCTTCGGTTCTGCAATGCTGTCCCCTTTTTTTCTCGGTGCTCTCGGTGTGCAACCTTTGTTTTATGTGCAGTTTTATTTCTCTATGCGTATTTCTTGCCGGCTTCGCTCTTGTAGCATCACGCCACCTCCGGATGACGGTGGTCCAACCAAGGACCGTACTACATGCGAAACGCGCCACCTGATTGGGAGAAAAGTGCGTTCACTGGCCGAGCCACATACACACCATTATGAGCTAAAGAGGTGATTTCCTTGCAGACCCACCGCAACAATACTCGCCGGGGGCGGAACTCATGCATGCATGTATGTAAAGGTAATGTTTAGTAGTCATCGTGCACACACGCGGGGTGCGCCCTACGGGCAGGAATGTCGCCGAGGGACGCTCACTCGACGCTAGAGCAAATGCGCAGAAGAAAAAAAAACACACATACACACACATGAGCAACCGAATACAACAACCCCGAACCACCCAGGTCCCTCGAAACCACGGTGGAACGTCGAAAGGGGAACAAATTTCTTCCTGCCAAAGTGCTCCGGGTTTTGATCGGCCATTGATGGTAACGAATATCCTTCCATCCTGTGCGTGCGTGTAGAACCCAACCGGACCCGATCCCGTGGACCCGCAGTTCTCGTGTCGATTCGAAATAGAATATCAATCTACCCGAGCTCAGTAAGAAAGTTGCTCCTACGTTGGCGAACGAAAACCCGAACATTGCCAAAGCCCCCGGAGAAACTAAACGGAAAGGGAACTTTCTTGTGCCATGTCTTACGCTCACCTACACTATGCTCGAATGGGGGTGGGCTTGGGCGAGAAAAACTATCTATGATTTATCGCCGGGCCCTCACCCGGGCCGGCAAAAAGGAACACGGAAAATTCGGTAATGGAAGCACGAAAAGCGATCCGCGCGGGCGGCCCCTGCAGAAACAATATATGAAAATAGAATCATAAATTTTGTATCCTTTCCGAGGGCGACCTCCGGTGGGTTTTTCGGCGGTCCGAGACGATCCTCCTCAGCCGCTGCGAAAGGAAAGGCGAAAGGCTTTCCAGCCAGAACTTTCTTCTGGCCGACCGGGCCGGGTGGTCCGCGCGAATCGTTTTCGTGAAGGTGAAATATTTAGTTGTAATATCGACTAACGATCGAAATGGGCTGGTACGTGGTGCACGTCTCGGATGGAGTGCCCATTGCAGCAGAAGGATCGGTAGAGAGAGTGAGAGAGAGAAATTTGCATCCTGTGCTCTTCCAGAGTTGCCTTTATACTCCTTGCCACGAACCGGTTCCGTTGCGTGCTGCAGGCTCCAAACGGATCTAAAATTATGCTGCAGTAGAGTTGAGTGAGGTGAGCAGAATAGCAAAAAACAAAAAAGTCTGAACCCACAGACCCCACAACGGCAGCAGTAGCAAAAATCGATATGCCCGACGCCCTCTGGTGGGGGAAAAGGTAAACGCACACGCTCCAACGGATACCACGCATGAGTTTCACAGTTTCCCCGGCATCGGGTGTGACTAGCTTTGCGAAGTTCCGCTAGATGTTGTGGAGTGCCTTCGGTTCTGCAATGCTGTCCCCTTTTTTTCTCGGTGCTCTCGGTGTGCAACCTTTGTTTTATGTGCAGTTTTATTTCTCTATGCGTATTTCTTGCCGGCTTCGCTCTTGTAGCATCACGCCACCTCCGGATGACGGTGGTCCAACCAAGGACCGTACTACATGCGAAACGCGCCACCTGATTGGGAGAAAAGTGCGTTCACTGGCCGAGCCACATACACACCATTATGAGCTAAAGAGGTGATTTCCTTGCAGACCCACCGCAACAATACTCGCCTTTTTTTGCGTTTTTCACGAATGAATGATTTCGTTTACATGTTTGTTTGTTTTTTGTCTTGCGTGTGTTCCGGGTGTGTGCGTGTGGCATTCGCCACCGTGTTTGAATCGTTTTACCGTAGAAAGCACGAATGTAAATCATTCCACGGGCCCGAAAATTGGTGCGTCTTTCGTCTTCTGATCACGTGCGAATTTTTCCTTCCATGCA
>KZ068410.1:52229-62665 GCA_002091845.1 Anopheles cracens | reverse complement strand
CTCGTGTCGATTCGAAATAGAATATCAATCTACCCGAGCTCAGTAAGAAAGTTGCTCCTACGTTGGCGAACGAAAACCCGAACATTGCCAAAGCCCCCGGAGAAACTAAACGGAAAGGGAACTTTCTTGTGCCATGTCTTACGCTCACCTACACTATGCTCGAATGGGGGTGGGCTTGGGCGAGAAAAACTATCTATGATTTATCGCCGGGCCCTCACCCGGGCCGGCAAAAAGGAACACGGAAAATTCGGTAATGGAAGCACGAAAAGCGATCCGCGCGGGCGGCCCCTGCAGAAACAATATATGAAAATAGAATCATAAATTTTGTATCCTTTCCGAGGGCGACCTCCGGTGGGTTTTTCGGCGGTCCGAGACGATCCTCCTCAGCCGCTGCGAAAGGAATGGCGAAAGGCTTTCCAGCCAGAACTTTCTTCTGGCCGACCGGGCCGGGTGGTCCGCGCGAATCGTTTTCGTGAAGGTGAAATATTTAGTTGTAATATCGACTAACGATCGAAATGGGCTGGTACGTGGTGCACGTCTCGGATGGAGTGCCCATTGCAGCAGAAGGATCGGTAGAGAGAGTGAGAGAGAGAAATTTGCATCCTGTGCTCTTCCAGAGTTGCCTTTATACTCCTTGCCACGAACCGGTTCCGTTGCGTGCTGCAGGCTCCAAACGGATCTAAAATTATGCTGCAGTAGAGTTGAGTGAGGTGAGCAGAATAGCAAAAAACAAAAAAGTCTGAACCCACAGACCCCACAACGGCAGCAGTAGCAAAAATCGATATGCCCGACGCCCTCTGGTGGGGGAAAAGGTAAACGCACACGCTCCAACGGATACCACGCATGAGTTTCACAGTTTCCCCGGCATCGGGTGTGACTAGCTTTGCGAAGTTCCGCTAGATGTTGTGGAGTGCCTTCGGTTCTGCAATGCTGTCCCCTTTTTTTCTCGGTGCTCTCGGTGTGCAACCTTTGTTTTATGTGCAGTTTTATTTCTCTATGCGTATTTCTTGCCGGCTTCGCTCTTGTAGCATCACGCCACCTCCGGATGACGGTGGTCCAACCAAGGACCGTACTACATGCGAAACGCGCCACCTGATTGGGAGAAAAGTGCGTTCACTGGCCGAGCCACATACACACCATTATGAGCTAAAGAGGTGATTTCCTTGCAGACCCACCGCAACAATACTCGCCTGGGGCGGAACTCATGCATGCATGTATGTAAAGGTAATGTTTAGTAGTCATCGTGCACGCAGACACGCGGGGTGCGCCCTACGGGCTGGAATGTCGCCGAGGGACGCTCACTCGACGCTAGAGCAAGTGCGCAGAAGAAAAAAAAACACACACACACATGAGCAACCGAATACAACAACCCAGAACCACCCAGGTCCCTCGAAACCACGGTGGAACATCGAAAGGGGAACAAATTTCTTCCTGCCAAAGTGCTCCGGGTTTTGATCGGCCATTGATGGTAACGAATATCCTTCCATCCGTGCTTGTGCGATGGGGTGGAGTGTGGACGCGGAACGAGGGCAGGATAAATATCGCAAGACTGAGGGGGTGGGAACGGTAACGATAGAGAAGACTGGCCGGGGACGCCGGTACAATATGACAAATGTCTGAAAATTTCACCATTTTGTGGATTGATAAGTTCATTTGATTTTTTCAATTTTTTAACGTTTGAAAGTATTGTTCCTTTTTCTGTTATTGCATGCCTGATAAGTTTATAATGCGGATTAATGTATACTGATGATCCAAGTGCAAAATGGTAATGATTATTATAAAATGTATTATTGTGTGAATCTGATCCCGAAAATCTGTGCTCTTCCAGAGTTGCCTTTATACTCCTTGCCACGAACCGGTTCCGTTGCGTGCTGCAGGCTCCAAACGGATCTAAAATTATGCTGCAGTAGAGTTGAGTGAGGTGAGCAGAATAGCAAAAAACAAAAAAGTCTGAACCCACAGACCCCACAACGGCAGCAGTAGCAAAAATCGATATGCCCGACGCCCTCTGGTGGGGGAAAAGGTAAACGCACACGCTCCAACGGATACCACGCATGAGTTTCACAGTTTCCCCGGCATCGGGTGTGACTAGCTTTGCGAAGTTCCGCTAGATGTTGTGGAGTGCCTTCGGTTCTGCAATGCTGTCCCCTTTTTTTCTCGGTGCTCTCGGTGTGCAACCTTTGTTTTATGTGCAGTTTTATTTCTCTATGCGTATTTCTTGCCGGCTTCGCTCTTGTAGCATCACGCCACCTCCGGATGACGGTGGTCCAACCAAGGACCGTACTACATGCGAAACGCGCCACCTGATTGGGAGAAAAGTGCGTTCACTGGCCGAGCCACATACACACCATTATGAGCTAAAGAGGTGATTTCCTTGCAGACCCACCGCAACAATACTCGCCTGGGGCGGAACTCATGCATGCATGTATGTAAAGGTAATGTTTAGTAGTCATCGTGCACACACGCGGGGTGCGCCCTACGGGCAGGAATGTCGCCGAGGGACGCTCACTCGACGCTAGAGCAAATGCGCAGAAGAAAAAAAAACACACATACACACACATGAGCAACCGAATACAACAACCCCGAACCACCCAGGTCCCTCGAAACCACGGTGGAACGTCGAAAGGGGAACAAATTTCTTCCTGCCAAAGTGCTCCGGGTTTTGATCGGCCATTGATGGTAACGAATATCCTTCCATCCGTGCTTGTGCGATGGGGTGGAGTGTGGACGCGGAACGAGGGCAGGATATATGTCGCAAGACTGAACGGGGGTGGGAACGGCAACGATAGAGAAGACTGGCCGGGGACGCCGGTACAATATGACAAATGTCTGAAAATTTCACCATTTTGTGGATTGATAAGTTCATTTGATTTTTTCAATTTTTTAACGTTTGAAAGTATTGTTCCTTTTTCTGTTATTGCATGCCTGATAAGTTTATAATGCGGATTAATGTATACTGATGATCCAAGTGCAAAATGGTAATGATTATTATAAAATGTATTATTGTGTGAATCTGATCCCGGAAATCGAACGAATAAATATGATTCTCAACTTTGGAGAACCTTAAATATCTAAAGATTTCTTTAAATCTTTGAAGGTTCATGATTGTTCTTTAAATTATCTGAAGATTTAGAAATAATATGACATTTATAATCTTCTTCACCAGTGTGTATCTTTGAAGATTCTTGAATTTGTAGAAGGTTTGTGATGTAGACTTGTTTGAAGATTTTGAAGTCAGACGGTAAGATTTCGCTGAGCTGATCAATGACAGTACAGAGACAGAGAGCATGGAAACATTGATAATGATTTTCCTACATTGTGTATACCACTTGAACTGACTCTAATTGTAATATTGAAAAGATACTATATCTTCAATTGACTCCCGCGCTGGAATTGGCTACATGATGAAACATTCAACAATGCGCTGCTCGCTGTACCGCAAAATCCGGACGGCCAGACGGGTTCAAAATGTAAGCATAATGCAAACCGCTCTTGTTGCATTTTATTCTGAGTTATTTGACTTTGTGTTCTAGAATGTGTTTGTCGAGAATTAGGAGCACTTCAACTGTCTCAATCGATACGAAGTAAAAGAACTTGCAAAACCACCTGTTTGATCACATCAGTACTGTACCAATATCTACTAATGGTTGTAAATCTATTGCGATGGTCGTATAGTGCATACACCATGGGTCGAGGTTCAAATAGCAAATGGACTTACTATCTTCGCTGAAATGATTATTCTGCTTTACAGACAGACATTTCTCAGCGTTAGTTTCGTGCACGGAGAGCGCTATTGTTAAAATGCAATTTCATCTTTATTTTACCATTTTATTATGTCGAACGAAGGTCGTAGGAAGCGGTTTGCATTATGCTTACATTTTGAACCCGTCTGGCTGTCCGGATTTTGCGGTACAGCTAGCAGCGCATTGTTGAATGTTTCATCATGTAGCCAATTCCAGCGCGGGAGTCAATTGAAGATATAGTATCTTTTCAATATTACAATTAGAGTCAGTTCGAGTGGTATACAAAATGTAGGAAAATCATTTTCAATGTTTCCATGCTCTCTGTCTCTGTACTGTCATTGATCAGCTCAGCGAAATCTTACCGTCTGACTTCAAAATCTTCAAACAAGTCTACATCACAAACCTTCTACAAATTCAAGAATCTTCAAAGATACACACTGGTGAATAAGATTATAAATGTCATATTATTTCTAAATCTTCAGATAATTTAAAGGACAATCATGAACCTTCAAAGATTTAAAGAAATCTTTAGATATTTAAGGTTCTCCAAAGTTGAGAATCATATTTATTCGTTCGATTTTCGGGATCAGATTCACACAATAATACATTTTATAATAATCATTACCATTTTGCACTTGGATCATCAGTATACATTAATCCGCATTATAAACTTTTCAGGTATGGAAAAACAGAAAAAAGAATAATACTTTCAAACGTTAAAAAATTGAAAAAATCAAATAAACTTATCAATCCACAAAAAGGTGAAATTTTCAGACATTTGTCATATTGTACCGGCGTCCCCGGCCAGTCTTCTCTATCGTTGCCGTTCCCACCCCCGTTCAGTCTTGCGACATAACCCGGCCTGGAGCCGGTGAAATATACTCTCATCACCATCATCATAATCATTAAAAATGCCTTCTTCTCACACTCTCTCTCTCTATCTCTCTCTCTGTTGCTCCCTTTAAATACGGTCGTCCTATCCACGCGCTACTGTATAACGCCAGCCACCCGCCTGTGTTAGGCGGGGATTGTAACATCATTTGGAAAAACATAAAAAGTCTCCTCTTGCCTTCGTAGCGTCGTAGACATGGACATGGTATCCGGAATAAGCCGGTTGGAAAGCAAAGCGAACCAGCACTGCAAACTCCAAGTCCGTCCGGATTCGACGGGGGGTCAGTCAGCACAGAGGACAGAGTGGGAGTGGGTGACACATAAACACACACTGTAGGGCACTGGGAAAGTTGGTGGTTCGTACCGAACTGCGGCAATAAGGAAGGGCATGTAGAACGTGCTTAATCCAAGAGAAGAGAATTGCTGTTATAATTGGCACTTTCGTTAACAACATCAGACACACACGCGTACACTAGAGTAGAATAGTTGGAGTTATTCAGACGTAATTATCGAGCAGTCGAGATCCAAGTGTTTCGAAGTTACAGATGCATCCGAACAATACAAGCTACTTTATCGAGTCTGCACAAATCATAAACAATCTTCTTCTCCGATCTTGCCTCAACAACCATTGCAAGTCTAATGCTAAGAATGGCTGTAAACTTTAACGCTAAGACATGTCTGTCTGTAAAGCAGAATAATCATTTCAGCGAAGATAGCAAGTCCATTTGCGATTTGAACCTCGTCCCATGGTGTATGCACTATACGACCATCGCAATAGATTTACAACCATTAGTAGATATTGGTACAGTACTGATGTGATAAAACAGGTGGTTTTGCAAGTTCTTTTACTTCGTATCGGTTGAGACAGTTGAAGTGCTCCTAATTCTCGACAAACACATTCTAGAACACAAAGTCAAATAACTCAGAATAAAATGCAACACGTGAACGTTCATCATCCCCGGGCTTGTCGGGCCAAATCCATCACGTCGTCTCTCATGGCGCTCGCTCCTGCTATCGAAAAGTCAAACCCGAGGAAGGGGCTTAGCCGGTGAGTACAAATACAAACACACACACACACGTCCTGCGCGTCCTCCGTGCCGTGGTCGGTAGCAAAATATCAATAAACCACCGCCGACGAACGAACCCCGGTGTAAAACGTTTTGCCGAATTTTGACATCGTTCTTTCGCCGGTGCGTGGGATATGCGAGGGTCGTCAGTGTCGCTCCGCTCTCCGGGTGCGGTCGTCATCAGTGCTGTGTGCCGAGCGATGAGGGCATTTCCATCAACGACGTGGAAGGCACCCTACCGAGCACGAGCGAACCGATTTTTCCTATCCAATTTGCGTCCTCTCGCTTAGGGTATGGATTAGAGGAGAGACCACAACCTTCCGCAGAGAGCCACTGTGCAGTACCCGAAAAGGGGTGTCCTGGAACACACTGGTAAGAGGCGTGGACCTATATACTTTTGTACACAGTGAGAGCAAATTTCGCCCACACACACACATAAACACATAAACACACACTGTAGGGCACTGGGAAAGTTGGTGGTTCGTACCGAACTGCGGCAATAAGGAAGGGCATGTAGAACGTGCTTAATCCAAGAGAAGAGAATTGCTGTTATAATTGGCACTTTCGTTAACAACATCAGACACACACGCGTACACTAGAGTAGAATAGTTGGAGTTATTCAGACGTAATTATCGAGCAGTCGAGATCCAAGTGTTTCGAAGTTACAGATGCATCCGAACAATACAAGCTACTTTATCGAGTCTGCACAAATCATAAACAATCTTCTTCTCCGATCTTGCCTCAACAACCATTGCAAGTCTAATGCTAAGAATGGCTGTAAACTGCTTCCCGCACGTCCCGCTGTCATGCGATGCATTGTGTATCCGTTTTTGTTCCGATGACACCATTTTCGATTCGTACTGTGCCTGCCGCGCTTATCGTGGCGGCCACCACCATCCCATCCCGGTGGCGCTTCTTCCCTCTTCGCGCTATTCTTCAATTCTGCTCTCCTTTCATCCGGGGGGTTCGACGTCGTGTTTGAAATAGAGCCCTAAAAACCCAATATTTCATCCCAAGGCACATAACGCGACGCTATTTGCGCAACATCCCGGACGACTGCCCCCCCTTCGTATCGGTTGAGACAGTTGAAGTGCTCCTAATTCTCGACAAACACATTCTAGAACACAAAGTCAAATAACTCAGAATAAAATGCAACAATTAGTATTGCAAGAAAATATATAGAACATATATATCGAATGAAGCATCTAGAGCCTTCTTCGACTTTCTAAGTTATCATACAAATGTATGTTTTATTTAGTGAAAAAAACTACATGCGATTTACATCGCGAAAATAATGTCTTATTAAAATGTGATTAGTACCAACATAAATCAAATGCCTCGACACAATTCCACGACATGATATCGACATATCCAAATGACGCTAAAATATCCTGCTCCCGCGGCAAAGGGGTAGGATATAAATAGTACCAATCCGGGCACTACAAAACGAACTCCGCGCCGGTTCCATAATAGCGTAACAACACCGGATCGGAATCAGGCGTAAGAATGTGGGGCGCAAACAACAAACCGCCTGTTTTATTTTGCTCAGCAAGAGAGAAAGAGAGCGATAAAGGATATTCGATAGTGCGAGGGAGAGCGTGAGCTTCCAGGCGACACCACATTCACGCCACTTCGCCGTGAATGCTACAGGGAAGCCGGACCCATAAGTAGTGAGTGTTCGCATGTGGGCATGGTGAAAGAATTCCTCCTCTCTCCACGTGGAACCTGGATCCAACCCTCATTGAAAAAGCACGATAGAACCCCGACTGGCTTGGATTGGATCCGGACGGAAGCGGAAGGTAGCGTTGGGCTTATGCGGTTATGCGAGCAAAAGAACGTATGGAGAGGGGAGCAACATGGAACCCCGCACACAGCGAAACCGGAAGACCACTTTTGTTGCGCGACGGAGTCCTCTCCCAGGTCCCCGCCGGAGAAAAGGTCAACGAGTGGTTGCCGATTGTGCATAAATCCATAATTTATGAATGTTGCTGTAACTTGACGTAATCGGCATTGGAGGCGAAGGAAGAAAATGCAATGTGGCGACGGATCGGAAAGGGAAAATATTCTTTCGGTGTTCCCGGTCGGCGTTTTTCACTTACGCTCTTCGCGTAGGTTGGGGTTGGAGTTTGTTGTGGAGTGCGCTTTTCGTGTGATGAAAATGTGCTGAATGCAGAAGAAAAGCTGCTGTGTGTCTGTGTGGGGCAGCCGTTTGGAGCGGGTCGCGCTCGGTCGCCAGTGTTAGGTTACGAGTTTTGTGGGATTGAGAAATGCAGAGGAGAAAAAGAACAATCACACACACACATACATACACACGCCTATCCATTCTTCGAAGGATTTGAAGAATTGAACAAGCTTTAGACCGAATTGATGGGTTTCGTGCACGGAGAGCGCTATTGTTAAAATGCAATTTCATCTTTATTTTACCATTTTATTATGTCGAACGAAGGTCGTAGGAAGCGGTTTGCATTATGCTTACATTTTGAACCCGTCTGGCTGTCCGGATTTTGCGGTACAGCTAGCAGCGCATTGTTGAATGTTTCATCATGTAGCCAATTCCAGCGCGGGAGTCAATTGAAGATATAGTATCTTTTCAATATTACAATTAGAGTCAGTTCGAGTGGTATACAAAATGTAGGAAAATCATTTTCAATGTTTCCATGCTCTCTGTCTCTGTACTGTCATTGATCAGCTCAGCGAAATCTTACCGTCTGACTTCAAAATCTTCAAACAAGTCTACATCACAAACCTTCTACAAATTCAAGAATCTTCAAAGATACACACTGGTGAATAAGATTATAAATGTCATATTATTTCTAAATCTTCAGATAATTTAAAGGACAATCATGAACCTTCAAAGATTTAAAGAAATCTTTAGATATTTAAGGTTCTCCAAAGTTGAGAATCATATTTATTCGTTCGATTTCCGGGATCAGATTCACACAATAATACATTTTATAATAATCATTACCATTTTGCACTTGGATCATCAGTATACATTAATCCGCATTATAAACTTTTCAGGTATGGAAAAACAGAAAAAAGAATAATACTTTCAAACGTTAAAAAATTGAAAAAATCAAATAAACTTATCAATCCACAAAAAGGTGAAATTTTCAGACATTTGTCATATTGTACCGGCGTCCCCGGCCAGTCTTCTCTATCGTTGCCGTTCCCACCCCCGTTCAGTCTTGCGACATATATCCTGCCCTCGTTCCGCGTCCACACTCCACCCCATCGCACAAGCACGGATGGAAGGATATTCGTTACCATCAATGGCCGATCAAAACCCGGAGCACTTTGGCAGGAAGAAATTTGTTCCCCTTTCGACGTTCCACCGTGGTTTCGAGGGACCTGGGTGGTTCGGGGTTGTTGTATTCGGTTGCTCATGTGTGTGTATGTGTGTTTTTTTTTCTTCTGCGCATTTGCTCTAGCGTCGAGTGAGCGTCCCTCGGCGACATTCCTGCCCGTAGGGCGCACCCCGCGTGTGTGCACGATGACTACTAAACATTACCTTTACATACATGCATGCATGAGTTCCGCCCCCGGCGAGTATTGTTGCGGTGGGTCTGCAAGGAAATCACCTCTTTAGCTCATAATGGTGTGTATGTGGCTCGGCCAGTGAACGCACTTTTCTCCCAATCAGGTGGCGCGTTTCGCATGTAGTACGGTCCTTGGTTGGACCACCGTCATCCGGAGGTGGCGTGATGCTACAAGAGCGAAGCCGGCAAGAAATACGCATAGAGAAATAAAACTGCACATAAAACAAAGGTTGCACACCGAGAGCACCGAGAAAAAAAGGGGACAGCATTGCAGAACCGAAGGCACTCCACAACATCTAGCGGAACTTCGCAAAGCTAGTCACACCCGATGCCGGGGAAACTGTGAAACTCATGCGTGGTATCCGTTGGAGCGTGTGCGTTTACCTTTTCCCCCACCAGAGGGCGTCGGGCATATCGATTTTTGCTACTGCTGCCGTTGTGGGGTCTGTGGGTTCAGACTTTTTTGTTTTTTGCTATTCTGCTCACCTCACTCAACTCTACTGCAGCATAATTTTAGATCCGTTTGGAGCCTGCAGCACGCAACGGAACCGGTTCGTGGCAAGGAGTATAAAGGCAACTCTGGAAGAGCACAGGATGCAAATTTCTCTCTCTCACTCTCTCTACCGATCCTTCTGCTGCAATGGGCACTCCATCCGAGACGTGCACCACGTACCAGCCCATTTCGATCGTTAGTCGATATTACAACTAAATATTTCACCTTCACGAAAACGATTCGCGCGGACCACCCGGCCCGGTCGGCCAGAAGAAAGTTCTGGCTGGAAAGCCTTTCGCCATTCCTTTCGCAGCGGCTGAGGAGGATCGTCTCGGACCGCCGAAAAACCCACCGGAGGTCGCCCTCGGAAAGGATACAAAATTTATGATTCTATTTTCATATATTGTTTCTGCAGGGGCCGCCCGCGCGGATCGCTTTTCGTGCTTCCATTACCGAATTTTCCGTGTTCCTTTTTGCCGGCCCGGGTGAGGGCCCGGCGATAAATCATAGATAGTTTTTCTCGCCCAAGCCCACCCCCATTCGAGCATAGTGTAGGTGAGCGTAAGACATGGCACAAGAAAGTTCCCTTTCCGTTTAGTTTCTCCGGGGGCTTTGGCAATGTTCGGGTTTTCGTTCGCCAACGTAGGAGCAACTTTCTTACTGAGCTCGGGTAGATTGATATTCTATTTCGAATCGACACGAG
>KZ068410.1:32102-46708 GCA_002091845.1 Anopheles cracens | reverse complement strand
ATGTTGCCTTCAAACTCCCGCACTCCCGGTGCGGTTTAAAGGCAATCATGTTCGACAACACGAAACCACGGAATTGCGAGTTAATTATAAGTCCAGTGCGAATAAACCACTCGAGATGTATCGATCGGGCGGGCGCGATGACGGGAAAAGAGTGCCCTCGCCGTGTCCCCCTCAGGTCCTTTCTTCAACCTTGGCTCCAATTGTTCCAGACCGCTGGGAGATGGGGAACTCTTGATTAACGAATCATGAGTTACGTGCGTGTCCCTCGATCGAGACGATATTGATGTGTTTTTTTCTCGTGTTCTCTCTCTCCTGTTCTTGTGGCTAATTTATTGCATAAAATATGTAATCTAAACGCAGTTGTGGGGGTGGGAGTTGAAAATCAAGTATCATTTGTGCGAAATTAGCTCACTACTTGAGGGGACTACACTAACCCACCGACACGGTGGAGTCTTCTTTCGACTGTAAAACTTCCCTGCCCCCAAAGTAAACCATTTTCATGACGGCCGTAAAATGGCGGACGGACCCGGCTTCTCAAAGAGCCATCAAAAAGCGGAGGATAAATAAAAGGAGAGTAAAATCCTTTTTATATACTTCTTCTGGCGCTTCCGATCCTTTCGGGGGTCTCACACGACCCTCCCCACCCGAAAAAAAAGTCCAACAATCACTCAACCAATTTAGAGTCGAGGAGCACGCTGCGGGCTGCTAACCATGGAAAAGAAGGGAATAAATCGATGCTGTCACCCCGGCACGGCCGGATCCACCACCAAGGGGAATCCGGCCCGTTTTGCGGGTAGGAGAAGTTTATCGTTTGGTCGTTACGCAAAATTTGTACCGCTTTTTTAAACTCCTAATTGATTTTCAATCATAAAACGACAAAGGAAAACGACACCGCTCGCACACATACACGGGCAGCAACACCGGCAGCCCGTGCCGAAAAGGCAGCACCGAAAAAACAATCAACTATAATTTTTAGATCGCCTTTTATTTTTATGTTCACACCATAACACGGCCCCACGGAGCACCACGGAATTGGCGAAAGGGAAGCCCGACAAGCGAACCGAGAGCACCGATCCGGGTAAAGCACCCAAGCACGAACGCCCATCGCAAAGGGGGCCGATTGGGGGGCGCTGTTTTCGTTGTGTAACAGCAGTGTGACGCGAAGAAAGCGACAGAGAGAGAGACAGAGAGACCAGGTGAGACGGTAGTAAAATTTTGATTACCATGGACAACGCCCTTCCTTCGCCGCTGGTGTCGCGCACGGCAACCTCACGCAACCGCGGTCGGTTTCTTCCCACAGCAGCGATGAGATGGAAGTTTCTAATCGAAAAAGCCAATCAATAAATTCGATCGCTTATCAGCTTATTGAGTTTTGCGTACGACCGAGAGGTGCGTCCGCATCGACGCCAAACTTAGTTCGGCTGCTTCCAGGCAGGTTGCTTGCGGGAAAGTTCGAAAACGGTGTTTGGATGGAAAGTGCGAATGAATCACCACCCGGACCCTGGAAGTGTCGCGACTATGCTATCACAACCCCGAGAGACGGACTTCGGTACTTCGGAACACAATCGTTTCAATCAACGGCACTTCCCAACCCCTGCTACCGGATAGCTCGCCCGTTTGTTGGAGGCGCCCCGATGACCAGTTATTAGCAGTTATCGCTTGGTGCCGGCGCACGACCCACCCGGAACGTGAACGAACAGCTGTGTGGAGTGCTGTAAGGTACCGTGCGCAGGATGCAATAAACTTCACGCACCAGGTGTCCCACGGCCGGAAGAGATAATCTTCTGGCCGAGTTATGAGTTGCCGAAATTTGGAGGACCCGGTGATATGCTCGGGCGTCCATCTGGTCGATAACGAGCTAATGCCACGGCTAACAAAATCTAGATACGAGCTAGATACGGTAGGCTATAAAACGGTACGCACCGCCAGTCAGAGCGTGAGAGTTCTCGTGTGCAAACGGCATCGAACAATAATTGTTCCGTTCATAATGAAGATGTTGGTGGTACAAGTGGTAGCCTTCCTGGCTCTGGTAACGGTCGCGGCAGCCCTGTCGCCGCGTAGCAGCAGCAACTGTAAGTGATCACTTCCGGAAAGTCTAAGAAGAAGTTCGGTTGGATAATCATAACACGCATCCGGCGACAGCAGCACCACAACCCGGCAGCCCCCGGATTGCCGGCGGAGAGGACGCGGCCGACGGACAGTTTCCCTTTCAGGTAGCGCTCATCAACGAGGGCCTGGTGTACTGCGGCGGTTCCGTGATCAACCGGCGCTGGGTGCTGACGGCGGCCGCCTGCATCACCGGAAAGACACACTCGGATGTGCAGCTGTTCGTGGGCAGTGCCGATCGGCTGGCCGGCGGCCGTAACCTGACCGCGGAGCGCTTCGTGATACATCCGGCCTTCGACGCGCAAACGTACGCCAACGACATTGGTCTGGTGCGGGTGGCGGAATCGCTGGCCTTCGCCGGCGACCAACTGCGGCCCGTCGAGCTGGCAACGGACTTCCTCGAAACTGCTAGCGGTGCGACCGTATCCGGATGGGGACGTTTCGCGGTAAGTGAGCTTCACGGATTTGATTCTGCGTGTTCGAGTTACGTGTCAGCAGGATCATCCCAATCACATTCTGGATAATTGAGCAATCTGAGGTTGGTTTATCTATTTCGGAAGAACCTGCGTGCTTACAGTGACTACAACATTGATAGCACTTTAACCACATGAAGCACATTTGATGTTGCATAACGACCTAATCGATGTGTGTAATTTGCTATTAAATGTCCATTCGTGTTGTGCTTGCACCACCTTTCGTCTTGCGTTCGTCTTGCGTGCATATGATTTTATCGAACGTATCCTACATCCACAACTGAGAACTGTCATTCTAAATTTCAATTTATAAGACTCATGTAAAGCTTTTAGCATCTGCTGATCTCAACATGTTGGGGTGTCACTGTAAGTTCATTTTCCCGCAACTAACTATACACGAATATGTATACCCGCATTGTTTACCGACTATTTCCGTCGCTGCGGGATTCGAAGAGCACTTGTCTGGAAAGTTCCATCTAATTCGAGTGAGCGTACTTCACACGGTAACAGGACGAAAGACGGAAGATTATCTTTTCGGTGCTTAAACAAAGCAAAACGGTTTACCGGCTAAACCGGGCTTCTCGGAAGCGGATATCGCTCCCTCCGGACAGGCAGCTTATGCTGGGCACGGGACATGCCGTCGCTCCGCCGTTCCGGGAACAATCGTGGAGAACCATCTTGACAGGTGAGACGAACATTTGCAACGTTCGCCCGATGACACGAACGGGAAAACCGATACCGATTCAGCGTTTTTCGAATGCAACTGTTTTCCTTGTTCTTCAGTACCTTCCGGGACACGTTCTCGAAAAACGCTGCTTTGTGGCAGTGGAGGGGCATAAGACAACCTGAAGTTGGACAAATATACTATTCACTATTGCGAGTCCGTGCAGAGTCCGTGCACGTCACAAAGCCATAATCCTGCACTTCCAGTGCCGGTTCTCGGTGGTAGCCGCATTACAGCACATGGGTCAGAGCCCGTAAGCACACTTAAGTCGATTCAATTTACCATTTTAATCTCCGCTCCAGACTAAAAGGCAACCGGAGCTGACGGTTTGCGTTGTCGTACCGGGCGGCAGTGGCAGTGGGATGACACTTCCGGTACGCGCGACTGGGACACTGGAGTGAGCATTTAATTGATTGAACCAAACTCACAGCCGGTGTGGGATACCCCACACACCTATCGCTAATGCCAGAGTGTACACCGGAGGGGTCCTTACGGAGCGTGTTCAAATCATTCACGTGCCCCATTCCATCATGGATAATTCTCTTCCCATCGGTCTCTTGAAAACCCCATCTCCTCGTTCCAGATTTCAAACAATCAACTCCCGACCCGGCTGCAGTTCATCCGCACGGACATCATCGGGCGCGAGCAGTGCGCGGCCCAGTTCGAGGAGCCGTACAGCAACCGAATCTCCGACCGCACCATCTGCACCAGCAATCAGGCGAATCAGGGCGTCTGCCTCGGCGATGCCGGCGGTCCGCTCGTGCTGGACGGCGTCCTCGTCGGTGTGCAGTCCTGGAGCATCCCGTGCGGTCTGGGCCTGCCGGACGTGTATGAGCGCGTATCGCACCACCGCGCCTGGATTCTGGCCATCACACTGCTGTAGAAACGGAGCGCGGGTGAGAAGTTCTCCTTTCCTCGATCGATGGACGCGACGGTGCGTAGGTTAAGTGGTTAAGTTCCCTGTATCTCTCCGTGTACGTGTGGTGCTCGGTGCGCTTGTGACAAGCACGGCGAATTCGCGACTATAGACGAAGCGCGGCACATCCGTCAATAAAAGACCGGGAGTCCGGAATTGACAGAAGTCGCGGATGGAGTCTCTGGACTACAGTTTGTGACTGCGAGAAAAAAAGAGAGAGCCAGTCGTTAGAGTGTCACACACACACACACATAACTGGTGTGTTCCTTGCACAGAAGTACTCTTCAATTTCGCGCCCGTAGTCAGGGGATAATCAACTTAAGCGATTCGATTTCTACTGGTGTGTTCCTTGCACAGAAGTACTCTTCAATTTCGCGCCCGTAGTCAGGGGATAATCAACTTAAGCGATTCGATTTCACCTCGCCACCGCCGGTGGGACCCGAAACAACTACGCAACAGTGACACCGAGAACCGGTGGATGGACCATCGCAAACTGGTGCACGAAGTCCACACATACCAGGCGGGCGCGAGTGTGCAAACCCGCGGAGATTATTGCTCGCACGGCGGCGGAAGAATTCGTCGTTCAGGGTGTGGGACATGATTCGTTGGGCAAATAGTGCGCGCGATTGGGTACGACACGGCGCGCGCTTGGGAGCGCTACCCATATACCCCGAGAGTTGTATTCAATTATTCAACTTGATTGCTTTCCCAATCAAGACACCCCGAAGCAGGTCGGGCCCGAGGACTCGCGCATTGTTGCGACCGGCCGAACGTTGCGGGGTCATGACGAGTGCTGCTGGCGGGGGCTACACTACCACTATCCGAATTTCGTAGTCTCGGGAAGGTGAGTTTATTCCGGGCAGGTTGTCCCGGCTGCAGAAAACGTTCGCTTTCGTTGGACGAAGTTGGGCAAAGTTTGAGCAGCAAATCGAATTTAGACTTTGGGATTCACGCATCGACGAAAGTTCCGGGCGCATCGAAAGGATGGTGCACGCGTCTGGTTAATTAATAGACAGCGCGGGGTAATCCTTTAAAATGAATCAATGTCATGATTGTGGCTGTACGGGAAAATTTCATTTAAGTTTATTGTTTTCCTTTTGTTCTTGCCGAAAAGTTAGTAACCAAATCAATGCAATAAAGGCTAGCTTTGGCTGCAGGGTTGCTATCGAGATGCCATCTGGAGACCTGGTGAGCATCACATACATTATTCATCTAGGAGAAAGTTCTATTATCCGACAATATAAAAATCGATTGTGGCTGATCAGTTTTAAGGCTTTCGATAGTTCTGTGTGTGAGTAGCGAGTTGACAAAATGTCCATCATGTGAACTGAGAGAAAAGCTAGCTTCATTCTCGCCGCTGCGCAGTAGGAATTTCATTCTCATAAGAATGAAAAATGTGTCATCTGCCAAAGGTGGAATTTCGATACCGAAACATATTTTGTGCAATATAATAACTTCAAAATCAAACTTCAAGAACGTACAATACACAAAAAAAACATGGATGACAAATGATTGTTTAAAACTAATATTCTGGAAATATGAATACAGAAAAGTTATACAATATCATCATATTCTTACTTGATAAGGGTTTTGAGAAAATAGTTACCATATAGTTAATTTTTCCTCTGATCAAGACGTCAATAATGCGTTGACAACTAAAGAAAAAAAAAAGATGAAATAAAAAGTTAAAAACATTATAAGAGGATATAGTTCAAAACATTTATTTTCTTCAATTCGCACCAAAACTATGTAGTGCCAATCTTATCTTATTGAATTGCGAGGTCAATATTGCAAAAAGGCTATGAAAAAAATAAAAAAAATGATAAAAATAAAAGTTTCTAGTTGCTCAATCCTTTAAATGGACATTTTCTTCTTTTTCTCGGTTTGATCAAACGATATTAAGTATTAAATATCTTCTGTCAAACACGAACGATTCATTCAGAAGAATGATGAGAAGGAAATGCACATATATTACAAATACCAACTCAAGATGCTACGATTGCATGATTTGATGCTTTTATCGCTGCATTTGCATGACGGTTGCCCAGTACAGTACATTGTCCAGAATCTATTTCTACATCTGACTTAGTCACTGATGCATCATTCGTCATAGTCGTTCTTATAGATGCTGTTTATTATTGGTCCATATTTTGCGTGCTTTCAACAGAACGGAATTTCCTTCCCGATACTCCATTAGCATATTCATAAGCGCAGAGAAAGAGAAAAACATTAAGTAAAAAAAAACACGCTAACCACAAACCGATAGAACGCAAGAATTTTCTTCTTTTTCTCGGTTTGATCAAACGATATTAAGTATTAAATATCTTCTGTCAAACACGAACGATTCATTCAGAAGAATGATGAGAAGGAAATGCACATATATTACAAATACCAACTCAAGATGCTACGATTGCATGATTTGATGCTTTTATCGCTGCATTTGCATGACGGTTGCCCAGTACAGTACATTGTCCAGAATCTATTTCTACATCTGACTTAGTCACTGATGCATCATTCGTCATAGTCGTTCTTATAGATGCTGTTTATTATTGGTCCATATTTTGCGTGCTTTCAACAGAACGGAATTTCCTTCCCGATACTCCATTAGCATATTCATAAGCGCAGAGAAAGAGAAAAACATTAAGTAAAAAAAAAACACGCTAACCACAAACCGATAGAACGCGAGAGGGGGGAACGAGCTTCATTCAAACAAAGTCAGTGATCCAGTCAAAAACCCTTCAATGAGTGATGACTTGTCACAGCAACAGTAGCACCCGAAACGGCACATAAATCATTCGCGCACGAAGGAAACACGCGGCGGGCTCGGGCCCGCACGAGGAATGTTTTAATTTAATATGAAGCGAAATATTTGCATAATGTATTGTTATTAAATTCCGTACGCGTGTTTTTTTGCTTGCAGCAAACCGCCACCAACCGCCGGGTCGGGTTGGGTCTAGCTGTTCGATTGCATTCTCTGAGTGTTGCTGTCCTGTTTGCCCCGGCCCCGGCACGGACAGCGGCCCCACCGGCGCGCGTGTTCGTCGCATACAGTCTGGCATGATCCGTTGCTGGCATATGCAAGCAGAATCGAGAAAATTGCACCATCACCACCACCAACACCATCACCTCCGTCATCATCATTTTCCATCCATCAAAGGTGGCACCCACCGGCACACGTCCACAAAGGTGGAAAATATGACCAACACGGAGAAGAAGAAGAAAAAAAGCGACGCAAACAGCGTGGGTGTACGAAAAAGTGAGTCCAGAACGGACGCCAGCCCACATAGCATCAACATCAGCTTGGACACACGGGTGAAGGAGATTGAAAACACACAGACTAACACACACACACACAGGCGAACGCGGGAGGTTTCCTAGCTTCCGGAGCCCGTTCCGTGGCTTTTATCGGTGAAAAATGTGGAACATCATTTTCGACCAAAACACCACTGTTCTCCCTCTCGCTCGGCCGCGGGACGAACGCGCTCGAATGATCGATGATGATGACGGTGGATGATGATAAAGACGTTTCCCGGAATGTGCCGTAATCCGGTGGACGCGATCCGGTGTTTGCGCAAACGGCGTCGGCAGGACGACAACCGTTCGCTCTCTCCGGTGGCGGCAGTGTCTTAATGCCAGAAATTGATGCAATTTCGAGCCGTATCGAAAATGGTCTGCCCCGTTTCCCGGTTGCAGAACCTACGCGGGCTTTCGGCTTCTGCCAGGGTCTAGTTTAGTCATTATCATCACCGACATCTTGGCTCGTCGTTGGCGGCACGTTATCAGCGCCATCGTGGGCAGTTTTAGATGCCGAAGCTCTGGGGTCGTCCATTTTCGCAAGGAAATGGAACGGTTACCGTTAGTTACCTTCCGCGCGGAAAACATTATCCGCCGGACCGTCGGACAGGTTTGTGTTCACCGCCAACACGAGGCGAAGCGAGCGCAGATACAAATATATACAACGATCAACACACCGGATAAGGATCCGGGGATGGTGGTATTAGAAATTTGTCGGCCTGCCGAGGGACAGAGGGAGCCAACAGCAGCGGATACGCAGGGGCGAATCGCGATTGAAAGAAGAGCCTCGGGAGCGAAAAATGAAACCAAACGACACCCGAAAGTGCACAAAGAGATTCGGAAATTGGCCGCCGGAACCAATACCAAAGAGAACGGCCCGCAGCATGGAGTATTCACGTGCACACGAATACAGCGAGCAAGATTCGTACTTCCGGGCACTTTTTTCGAGGCATTTTCGGGGCAAATCCCCCCCTCCTTAGCCACCATCCCGCCGATCAAATGTCAAGCGAAACAGGATTTTGTCTTCCATTAAACGCTACACTACAGGGCACACCGCGCCCTGTGCACGAGCGCTCCTCCGGATGGGCTACCCAAATACCGGCGGGGACACAGCGGCACGACCGCGAACCTAATTGATATGGTAATGAGAAGAACGGAGAGCGGATGTATTGATTTTTCCTCGCGCTTCTCTTCGTCGCATTTTCTCCCGTTCTTTTCCCCGCACCGGGGCGTCGTCTTCGTCGATGGCGTCGTCGAAAGGATCTTGTTACGGCAACACCGGCGCGCGTTGTGCCGAACCGGTACGTGGAGTAAAATGAAATTAAAATCAGCGTACGCTTGACCTGGCCGGGGATGGAACGCGTAATGCCATCTAAATCAATTAGATGTGTTGTGTCGTCGGTTGTGTGGGAGGTAAATTAAAATTTACCGAAAATTACGGTTGGAATTTAACATACTCTTACTCACTGCGGTCTACGAATTGGTGCGCTTTTCTAAGGGGAAAATGTCCTAAAATGTTCTAAGTAAAACATTTTAGCTGTAGGGTGGACACCTTACCGAAGAGAGAAGTGCTATCCTTTGAAGGTGTGTCCTGAATTGAAGTTGGGAATAAATTTAAAACAATATTAGCGCCATCTTTATGAAAGTACCCAGACCTTAACATGGTGCGCCAAGAAATAGTATTGCATTTTTTCGTCAAATCACTTGGACCTACGATTTTGGCACAATTACCTTACTCAAAATTACTCTTGCTACAGAAAAAGATATTTTCTTAATTAGTTTGACTTGCGCTACTTTTTATGGGATCAAAATCATTAGTAGCACTTGCTGCAAACTAGGGATAACATTAGTAGGCACATTAAACATTAAATCAACGGTTCATTTCATGCCTCAGAGCAACAAACAAACATCGAAAACATGATAATAAGTCCCAAAAAAGAGAAACTGAAATTCTTCCCATCAGAGAAACAATCCTCGAGAATAGTTGCACCATTTTTTTTCCTAAACAGCTCAGTAATTTAATTTCATGATAAGCTGCACAATTGCAACGAACATTGAATACCAACTAATGGCATTCGGAAATTGGCCGCCGGAACCAATACCAAAGAGAACGGCCCGCAGCATGGAGTATTCACGTGCACACGAATACAGCGAGAAAGATTCGTACTTCCGGGCACTTTTTTCGAGGCATTTTCGGGGCAAATCCCCCCATCCTGGGCCACCATCCCGCCGATCAAATGTCAAGCGAAACAGGATTTTGTCTTCCATTAAACGCTACACTACAGGGCACACCGCGCCTAGACTCCCGGCGTCCGGGGGCATGCCGCAAAAAGTGATGGAAACGACGAAAAGTGAACGGAAAACACACACACAAAAAAAAAAACCCAACAGAACAACACCCGAATGGAAGCAAAAACTTCCGCCCCATTACTAGTGCCAACTGAAAACTTATTCATATTATTCATTGTGCCCGGTGTTTGTGTGTGTGTCTGTGTTCGGTGGGGTAACTACAACAGTATGAGGCCGTGGTCACACCGAAACAGAACCAACGTTCTTTTTTTTCGCTTTTTTGGCAGGTTAAGCTGGAAAATGTTCGGCGCAACACAGCCGAACAAAAGGGAAAGCGCGTGAACTATTTTTCCTATGCAAAACGCAATTTTTCAAAACCACCGGTCGGGCGCAATGTATGCAGTGCGCTTTTCCGCGCGTGTTCCGCGCGCGCGATAAGGGATGCTTCGCTCCCTTTACCACCCCCTGTCGAAGGGACAGCGGTTGATTATGATGCAAGCGAAACTTTCCTTTGCCACCCGGTAACCCAACCCCCACCAATATGACGACCACCGGCGGCGTTTGTTATTATTCTTCACGTAGTTTAGTTTACCCGTAGCAAAACAGCGGGCAAAAAAAAACGAAGAGGAAAAAAAAGACCACAAGCAGCCGAAACTTTCTTGGACACCACCCAAAACTCGCGGCGCACCCCCCGCTGTATCGGTTTCATTTTAATAATTTCCAAATTTATTTACCACTCCCGGGGCGGTCGCGCGACGATCAAAAATCACCACCGGCGACGGCGTTCCCAGAGCCGCCCTTTGAGAAAGGGGTCCCCCTTATGAGAGGGAGGTCCGCCAACAGATTAGGCGCCACCCGATTGTTTTCCGCTCCGTTCGCACCTACCCGCGACGGCGCCCGTGGGTGGCTGCGAGCGAGTGGGGGCGGTTTTAAAGGCCGGGAGAGTTTTTGAAGTTTAAATTAACAATTTCCAATGGTCCGCGCGCGGCCCGTTTTGCGCCTGTCGGGTAAAATATGATGATGACCCCCGCCGGTTCAACGTGCCGCGGAACGGAACGTGGCACAGCGGATGCTGCTGCCGTGCCCTAAACCCAACGACGACACAATGGCCGCCCGAATAGACACAATGTCGGCGGCGGCGGCGACGGCACCGTGTGGCAACCGGGCGTTGTGCAGTGTTGTGATTTCTTTGGAAATTAAATTAACAGAATAATTGCTGCACCTCTTGTCGACCACGGGCGTGGTCGTGGCGGGTGGGTGGTGGGCTCGGCATCATGTTTGCCCTGCTCAGAAATAGCCCAAGTTTATCATTTGCCTTGCCACCGTCGCAGGAAAATGACTCCCACCACGACCGCCGCGCAGCAGCAGAGTCATCCTTTGTCTGGAAGAAGCCGAAACAGGCGATGGAAGGGCAGAAACTGCTACTAATAAACTTCGCTTTCCGCGGTGCTGTTCGCTACTTCTCGCAGCATCCTTTCCGGCTCGGCTGCCGGTGCACTCGTTGCTACAACTGGCTTGCGCTAGGACGACGACGACAGCGTCACCATGGTGATAGGGCAAACTCTGGTGGCGGAAAATAGTTTTCCCGGCCGAAAACTTCCACGAAATGACAATTTCAGCTAAAGTTGTGTCCTGCCGGGATTCGCAGGCCTGGGAGCCGGGAGGGAGTAAGGGGGAGGGAAAATGCGCATAAAAGCTTCAGAACGGTGTACCGCCGGGCTGCTGCACACTAATAAACGGCTCGCCGGTGTGTTCATTGTCTAATAGAAGCGAGTTATAATGAAAATAGCAGCACGCCGGCATCCCTGCACTTTAATGGAAAGTAGCGCCAAAGGAGAGACCTTCTCGCGAGAGGTCACCAGGGAGGTGGGAGGCTAGAGTTTTGGAGACAAAAGTAAAGTTTTTCCATCGCACGGTGCACACACGTACAGACAAGGGCAGAACGGGCTGCGCTCGTGCAGTATGTAGATGTGAGGTTGGCCGAAAAGTTCTGGTAGCTTTTTTTTTTCGCTGCTCAGATGGTGCTGACGTTGATTTGAGATGCGTTTGGAGCAACATGACATGAATGTTCTTAAGCCAATTTAATAGTAAGGAGGAGAAAATTCTGCAGGTTTTATTTTCAAACTAAAGTAGACGATAATGTTTAATTTGAGATTTGAATTAAATAGAGTTACAATTTTTGGAACATGTATGATATAATTGCCAATAATGATATTTCCTTGCTTTGGGCCAGACTTGAACACCTGCCACTTAGCTCTTAGTTTTTAGTACAATTTTAGTACAAGCACTGTATTGTTAAGAAATATGGGTTATTTTTTTGTATAAGTTAGACTCGTCTATGGTCGTTCAATGTTTGCTACACATATTGTTACCTGTAAGCTACACGTTTCGGTTGCTACACTACTTTGAAAAAAATTGTCAACAAAACAACTTTTTTTGTATTAAGCGCCACCAAAGGGACCGAGCTTATTGTGGGATATGATGAAGTTCGGATATCTGACCAAACTCCAAACTTCACCTCAAACACCAAACACAATGAGCAATTTTTTCAAATTTAAATGCGTTCTGCGGACTAGTTTTGAAATTGTGGTCTCTCACTCAACTCAAAGTAAGTGTTCTAATTACAGAACGGTTTTGAAATATTTTTTCTCACTGTCACAAGATCTGCTACAGCGCAAAAATGGCGCTGCTACAGCGCCTTGAGTTTCAGTTATCATATTTCAAGCAAGATTGATAAAAAACAAATTTCTCTAAACCACGAAGAAATACCAACACATCCTTTGTATGCACTCTCATTCCAAACACGCTTCCGTATCAAGCCCTGTCCGTGCCTTTGTCAAAACGCCTTCTTCCCTAAACCAACGCGTCACTTCCTCCCAAGAAGCGGTACGGAAGCCGCACATAGAGGATATCGCCCGCGGTCATATGCAACCGAATCCTGTGTGCGTCCTGCATCGCCGCCTGCAGGCGTCCTGCCCGGGCGGCTTCCGTGCTGCCGCATCTTTTTCCCCCATGTGAATCAAAATGACATTTTAAGAGGATTTCTCACGTTTGCCGACATTCGCGATGCAGAAATTTGCATCTCGCGCCACCTCCCCTCGCCGCCGCCATCTTTCGCCGTCCCGTGCTGCTGTGCAACAGGAAATAACATTAATTAAGAGGCAAAGATGAAAACTTTGCCTCCCATCCCAACCTCGCCCCGGTGTCCGCCACGCGCGATGTGAAGGAGATTAGAATTTTCCGCAAGGTTAGAACTTCCTGGGAAACCGATTTTGCTCCCGGCGGAGTTTGAGGCGCCACCGACCGAACCGACCGAGCGCGCACACGTCGCGATATTCGTTCGCGAAACCGGAGGCGCTACTGTCACATGTGTCACACGGCGGGCTCTTCCGGCGGGATGTGGTTGAAGATGTGATTAAGTGAAAACTTTTCACACCACCACTCCTCTAGCTCTCTCTCTCCCCGTCCTTCTCTCGCATCCCAAAGGATCTCGGCCTCCGGATCACCGTGTCACCAATCCCGGGACCCGGACGGGTTGAGTGATACGTGTATATGTGTGTCGGTTCCACTGAAAGGGCTCTTCAATTTTGCCACCGTTCTATTAGACTTATGCCGTCTCTCGAAAGATGAATCAAATTATCCATTCAGCGCGTTCGGTTGGCGGACACCGCCCGAGGGCGACACACACCGAGGAAGGCGAAGCACGAAAAAGGAATCTGATTGTGCAGCACAGTGGAGCGCTGATGTGAACCGGGCTGTAATTAAATTGTTGCAAGTGTGCGCGCCGCCGTTCGTGTGCGTCGCTGCTGCGGGTGATCCAGTCAAGGCTGCATTTTAAGCCACGCTTTATGGAAGGACTTACAACGAACCAGGACTTCAACAGAAAAAGTCAGTCACTGTCACAGTCATTTGTCGAAAACATAACGTTTTTAATCCATCGTTAGCGCACAACCATGAATAAATAAATATAGACTAATATTTCGAAACATCCTTTCTCGCTTCTCTGTATCCGTGCGGTGACGGTACATGCACACATACACACACTCGCAACAGTCCCGCCTAGAAACACGAGTTTTAATGAGTTTAAATGACATACCCATCGCGTCAGCTACAACTTGAAGTGTTTCATTCACGATGGCATCAACTTTATTAAACTGATGACGGCGGCAACGTGGTCGTGGAGTAGACGGGAGCAGTAATGACTCTACCACCACCACCACCATTACCACCGTATGTGTGTCACCGACGCGAGTGTGCGTCGTTTGCACTTTAGAATAGTTAATCCTTTCCCACTTTGGGCGGTGGAACCACCGTCACACCACACATACACACACACACACACATACACGGAAAGCAACAGGACACAAGGGAGAGGTAATTGCACACAGATTCTTCCACCGGCACTTACAAACACTAGATGATGATAGTTAGATCAGCAAATTTGCGCAATATCCATAAGTCAGAAGAACATCTGATGTGATTGAATCGTATATGAGATATTCGTTCCATAATTAGTTCCAAAAGGGCATTCCAAAAGAACAGAGTCTACAAAAAGCAAAGGAAGGCTTGGAAGATGCATGTTTAGAAGACTTTCCAACTTTGAGAGACAAAACATATGACAAAACGAATGTACATTTTAGATAAACTTTCTATATTGGTGAGGTACCCTCTTTAGGAGGTTTCACCTTCTAAGCGCAATGGCTTAGTTTGAAGAGATGTTAAAAAAGGCAAACAAAAAGTGTAAACTGGGTGTTGTTCAATTTCATCTCTGCAGTTTCCCACTGTGCGTTAGCTTCCTCCGGTG